>JAQZBX010055729.1:0-18347 GCA_029593785.1 Cabassous unicinctus | reverse complement strand
CTCTGTGTCTTCTTATCTCCCCCTTGCTGTGAGGTCCTGCTGCATCAGCCCACCGCGCCACGCGGGCTGGATTGCCCTCACAAGGAGGCCCCGGGAAGCGAACCTGGGGCCTCCCATCTGGTAAACAGGAGCTCTATCCACTGAGCCACACCCGCTTCCCTGGATGTCTTTTTATACAGTTAATACTACAATATAACAAGTGCCACAGTTCCTCATTATATTGGTTCTAAGGAAGCAGAGGAACCATTGACTCAGAAGATTTTCACCTCTAGTGTCACTCCACCTCTGGGGGAATTTTGGGATGGGTGCTTATGGAATTCTGGGTGTTTAGGGACAGGAATTTGATGAGGGAGATCAAAATGTTTCAAATAATTGCTAGTCCATGTTGACTCTAAAAAGAGAAGGCTCAGGGGTAGGAAAGTAATGTCTACTCCTCTTTCTCCACGCAAAGGCCTCATTTAGACTTGTGTACCAGCTGGGATCCACTAGCCTATCACCCATGCGACCCTGCCAGATACACAGCAGGTTGGATATTCACTACCCCAAAGGGCTTCTTCCCACATGGCCTAATCTCTAGTTGGCAATGCCCCTCAGAGTGGATCATGGAGATGGAATGTCTCTTACAGAGAGGCTCTTACATGGGGGACAGCATTTGTTGTTCCCACATAGGTTCTAATTTCTGGATGGGCTCCATAGGCTCCTACTCAGTACAAAAAGCTTTACATTTTTCCTTTCCTTTCTTGCATTAAGCTTTTCAAAGACTTCCTTCCATGCTTGCCAACTGACTAGAACTTGAGCTTCAGTGTTTACTCTTGCACAGATCCAAAGCCCCTGCAAGTACCAGTTTCCTTCTATTTATAACATTATCCATTTAGCCTCAGAACACAAAGCCTTAAAATTCAAAGCTTACCCTCAGTAAGTAAGAACACTCCATTTTGAATGGAAATGAGATATGTCTACTAGGCTATCAGACTGTTTTATTTGACAGCTATATTAGTCAGCCACAGGGGTGCTGATGCAAAATACTAGAAATCGGTTGGTTTTTATAAAAGGTATTTATTTGGGGTAGAAGTCCACAGTTACCAGACTATAAAGTATAAGTTACTTCCCTCACCAAAGTCTATTGCCACGTGTTGGAGCAAGATGGCTGCCAATGTCTGTGAGGGTTCAGGCTTCCTGGATTCCCCTCTTCCCAGGGCTTGCTTGTCTCTGGGTTCAGCTCCTCTGCTATCTCTACAAGGTCAGCTGTAGACGATGAGGCTTTGCCTCTCTACACAAGCCCAGCTGTAGACTCTCAGGCAAACAGCTCATATCTTTTCCTGGGGCCTTCTCTCCTTCCTCACTACCAAGCTTTCTTACTTCCCAGGGCTCCAGCTCAAGACTCCAACATCAGAACTCCAACTCAAAACCCTCCAACTCTGTCCTTTGCCATGTCTTTTATCTTTGAGCACCAAGGGGTGGGGCTCAACACCCTACTGGCGTGGCCCAATCAAATACCTAATCATAACTTAATCGTGCCCAGATGAAGAGACCAGTTTACAAGCATAATCCAATATCTATTTTTGGAATTCATAACTATATCAAACTGCCAAACTGCTACAACAGCTAAAAATGAATCTGGTCAAAAGAGTGCTGATTCTGAAGTAGCCCACTGCAGAGCTCCACTTAGTCCATCACTGCTGCCACTGCACTACACAGAGGGGGATGATCCTCTTTGGGACATCTCTAGAATCTGTGGGAAATACTCTGGAACATACTCCTTCATGGGAAAGCACCAATTTTCCAAAACTGCCAAATGATGAATGGAAGCAAGTCTAGGGAAGAAACTGGATAGTACCTTCTTGGACCCCAGATGAGGAGTGCAATAAGCAATGAGGTTGAACTACACAAAGCCATAAGCTGGCTCTGAGGACCAGCCCTACACAGGCCTTTCAGGCACATCTGAAGCAGTGGTAGTGTCACACAAATACATGTCCAAACCTCCAATGGGCCAGCTCTAAAGTCAACCTCTCATTTAATTGCCACTCTTCATGCTACATATAAACACTACATAAATTAGCTAAAAATTAGAATGATTTTTTAATGTGGAAAATGTATATACTCTATAAGCAAAATGCCTCAAGAAAAAGTTCAAAAGCAAGGTGTTCCCATCAGTCTCCTACTGAGAGGGTCTTTGTGAGGATTACAGGAAAAAAGCATAAAAGGACATGATAGGTACACACTAAATGCTGCCTTCTTCCCTTCTCATGAAACGGGAAAGAAGGTTAAAATTTCAGGTGTCATGCCCCTAAACTCTTCTTTGAATCTTGTTTATAAGTTCTACAATAAAACCAGGAAACAGGAGATCCAGATGTGAGCCAGACAGACCCAAAAAACATTTCCAGACTAGACTCCCTAAGAGTTCCAGTGAAATCCTATGTTCCAAGTCATAAGATTGGTTGAAGAGCTGGAAGACTAAAATGACTGGTCTTTTGAACTTCTCAGCATTCTTCTGGCACTGAGAGCTGTGGCTTGCTGTGTTTTAATGGTGTAGTTTAAGTAACTGCCTTGCCACATTTCTGAGGTGGTGGATTTTCAGGGGTGTAGGGCAAAAACCAACATTACCCTCAGGTGTCCTTCAAGAGAAAAGCTGCTAAGAGAGATGGAAGGGCCAGACTGACCTTGAGACTCTGACGTGGAGAACTCCTGGGACAGCGGGCTTTGTATTTGGGAAGTCTTAGCATACTCACATGCTCACGTAACCCTCACATTGCAAGTCACCTAGGTTAGGCCAGCTTGCTGGGAAACTGAAGTGACTCCAAACCCTGGTGTGCAGGATGTCATGTGGACTTCTCAGACCTTAGCGTTAGGGAAAATGGTCACTAAGTGGAAGCAGTTATATTCCTGGGGATGTTTATTCCAATGATCTTTGTTTATATACTCATAGAAGGTAGGAAATGAGACAGCATAGAGCAGGAGAGTGGAAAAATGAGAGATGCTCATTTCATTTTTTTTGGCACATTGTTTGGGACTTTTTTTTCTTTCAATTAGACCTCAAAACAGGCAATTATTGCTAATGTTGAATTTCCCTTTGTATGTACATTCAAAACTGTTAAGCCGCATTTGGAGAGTTTCAAGTTTGTTTTGATAATTCCCCTTTACTCTGAGCAGGTGTTCAACCTGGTCAGTGTTGACTCTGGTGCTTTGAAATCTCATCCTGGATGTGTAACTTGAGGGCCTTTCTCATGGGTGGATCCAGAGGTGTGTGTGCTGACATCTCCATATTCACCTTGTATGGATTGTCATCCTGATACATGATAACTGATGTGACCTCTCCACTGTGGGCCCTGTATTCTAAGCAGAAGAGCTGATGCCTAGAAGGCTTCAGCTCAGAGCTGCCACAACTGCTGCTTTCACCAGACTCCTCATAGTCTGGGATGCTTAGGTGGGTAGAGCCATCTTGGTGTTGCGGCAGGTACACCTGCAGGTTGGACTTGCGGGCCTGCATGGGCTTGGGTGTGTGCCACCTTCTTGCCTTCTCCTGGGCTGCCTGCTTCGCTTTCTTGTTGTAGTTGTCCCCTGCAGGGAGCCAAGTGGGAGTCATGGATGGCTGATGGGGCAGGGAAGGACAGTACCAGGAAAGCTGGTCTAGTTGGATAAGGTGCAAAAAGCCATGGCTCATGTCCAGCTACCCACCAGGCTTACAGCAGAGCCTTAGCCCTGTGATTTTGATTGTCCTGTCTTCTAGTTCACTGATTCTTTCTTCTGCCTATTCATATCTCCTGTTGTATACCTCCAGTGTATTTTTATTCTCCATTATTGTGTTTTCCATCCCCATATGTTCTGTTATGTTTCTTTTTGAACTTTTCATTGTTCTTTTTGTTCACACATTGTCTTTTTAATATCTTTTAGCTCTATATCCATATTTAATATATTTCTATCCATATTTTCCTTCAACTCCTTTAATTGATTTAAGAAATTTGTTTGAACTTATTTGTTCCAAAGTCTATGTCTCTTCTGAAATTTCAGTTTGTTCCATTGAATGAGTCATATCATCCTGTTTATTAGTATAGCTTGTGATTTTTTACTGCTGTCTGTTATTATTTTGATGCACTAACTCTGAAAGTCAGTTTCTCCATCTTGCCTAGGCTTCTATTGTACATTGGCTGTTTGTTAAGGCTTTTCTTGAATGGTTGGTTCAGCTTATACTGAATCTGTACAGCAGCCCTTGCTTACTGGTTCAGATCCATGACCATTAGTTTTATTATTTATCTCTATCTATGCTACCTGACCTTGGGTACCAGGAAGCTTAAATCTTAATTTTCTGCCCATCCTCCTAGTTTGTGAAATTTCTTAAACTTTTCCCTTGCTTTTACAATTCACTGCCTAGAAGAGTAGTTTTCAAATTATGTTATACACTACACTTTTCTATTTCTAAAATTTTCAATTAAAATTAATCTCAGTGCTGAGCCCTGTGGTGTCTGCCCATTGATTGTTTCTTTTTCCATGCTTGTATTTTTGTCAATAAGCTATTTCTTTATCCATGATAAAACAATTTTGTGAATACAATCCAGTAGTGATTAGGCTTTTTTTTTTTTATTGTGGGTAAAAATCAAATTTTTCACAATACAAACCAATATTTGTAAAATGATATATAAATATATATGGATATATATGCATTTGCTTACATAAATGTTATTTTTTTTTTATATTTAAGTGATTAGACTTTAAGATAAACTCTGGAGGAAAGAGAATTTAAAATCTAAACACTATATGACAGTTTGTTCTCCTTGTCCATACACTGATTTACCCCTTCAAAGAATCCTGGTAGAGTAGACAACTGTGATATCCCCTTTCAGAAATCACATTACCCTTCTAATAGATTACCCTCCTCAAATATGTATTGATCCAGGGGAAGGAATCTGAGTTCTTTTGGTGAACTTCATTGCTGGGTTTATAGTCAAGGTATCATACAGCATCAAGAATATTAAAGTTGATTTATTAGGTATAAAGAATTTTTAAGACAGACATTTAGGTTAACTTGATATGGTTACAAATAGAGAAATCAGAATCTGATAAGAAGCAGATTACAAAAAGCAGGTAATTAAGTTGACAATATATTAGGGAGGTTGTCAAAATAGGGTTAGGGAATGAGACGAGGAGTGTTAGCCAAAAATTTCTGAAAGTCACTGATATTTATCTCCCAAAATACTTTAGGGTAAATATGTTTGTAGTTAAACCACAAAAAAGGGCAACATTTACCTGCTGACTCATCTTCTCTCATGTACCTTTGGCTTATAGGTTAATTTCCATGTGCCCTGTCTGTCCATATTTTAGTTTTAAATGTTTTAGTTTGCTAAAAACTTCTGGGAGCAATGTACCAGAAATGTGTTGGCTTTTATAATGGGAATTTATTAGGTAAAAAGCATACAGTTCTGTGTCTGTGAAAATGTCCAAATCAAGGCATTGTCAGAGATGCTGTCTCACCTAAGGTTGGCTGCTGGCAATCCTGGACTCCTTCCACATGGCAAAGCACATGGAGGGAGGCATCTGCTTCTCTTCCCGGTCTCATTTTTCAGGTTCTGGCTGCTCCATCTGTGGCTTCCTCTCTCCTTGGTTCCTCTCTGAGCTCTTGGGTTCATTCTCTCTGTCTTTGTGACTTTTCTCTGTGTCTGCTGGTGTCAGTTTTCATTTATAATGGACTCCAGCAAAAGGATCAAGACCCACCCTGGGTCATGCCTCATTTAAGTAATTCACTCAAAGGCCAAAGGCCCCCCAACAGAATTCAATCCAATCCATGGGTCCCTTACCTACAGGAATGGATTAGCTTTAAGAACATAATCTTTTTTTTTGGTTCCACAAAAAGCCTCAAACAGTTACATCTACATAGAGGCCCAGACTAGGGTCCTTACCAGGGATTTCATCAGACTTCCAAGTAGGGAAGTAGGAGTATATAATTCTATTATTAGCAAAGCTACCAGGGATTGAACCAGGGATCTTGTACATGCAAAGGAGGTGCTCAACCATTGAGCTACACCAGCTCCCCTAAGGTGCCTTTTAGTAACCTATAAGTCCCTTAACCTCTGGTTATTTGTAAAATTGATTGAAAATTTTGTGCCTTTCTCCAATTTCATTCTTTAATTTTTTCAAAGCTGTTGAATGAATACTATCTGGTCCCAACATGTATACATCTAATTTTTGATTGTGTGGAATAATGGAGATAGCAGATGATTTGGTGCCAGAAGACTGGAGTTGATGCTTCAGATTTTCTGCCCATGTAATTTTGGGTATCAGCCCTTCAGCAACTTGCCATTACTTATAAACAGAGCATACCACAGTTGTGTGTGTGTGTGTGTGTGGGGGGGGTGTTGGAGCATGTCAACTAAAGGAGTTATTAGCTTATCTTTCTGTGTTTGCCTACATTTTGGAGTAGGATTTCATTATAAGTGGATGGATCTAGGATGGTAATTCCCACCTAAGAGAGATTAAATTAGAGTCTGTAGGTATAATTAAGAGCCAAATGCTGAGACAACTAACTATAGATAATATAAGGTCAGAGACAGCTTGGAGGGAAAGTTTAAGAGCCAAGAGTTTGGAGCTAGATGGAAATGGAATATGACTAAGAACAGGTCAAAAATAAGGGAGTAAAATCTGGAGCAACTGCTAAAATAGACTTGGCTTGTCAAAAACTGAAATTTAGTCAAGTGATTATAGCAATTTGATGATTTTGGCTATAAGTTAGAGAAAACCACAGCTCAACTGGCTTATAGAAACCAGAAAAATGTATTTATTATGTAAGAGGAAGCTTGGAGGTAAGCAGATCCAGGTTTAGTTAATTCAATGGATGAACAGTGTAGCAGTTTGGCAGTTTGATGTAGTTATGAATTCCAAAAATAGATATTGGATTATGCTTGTAAACTCATCTGTTAATCTGGGCATGATTAAGTTATGATTAGGGCGTTGACTGGGCCATGTCAGTAGGGCATTGAGCCCCACCACTTGGGGCGTGGGGAATCATATATAAAGGGCATGGCAAAGGACAGAGGTTTAGAAGTTTTGATGTTGGATTCTTGATCTGGAGCCCCAGGAAATAAGAGAGCTTGGTCGTGAGGAAGGAGAGAAGGCCCCAGGATAGAGACAAACCATTTGCCTGATAGTCTACGGCTGGGCTTGCGGAGAGAGGCAAAGCCTAGAGAGCCTCATAGTCTACAGCTGACCTTGTGGAGGAAACAGAGGAGCTAAGCCCAGAGAGAAACGCAGCCCCAGGAAGAGAGAAACCCAAGAAGCCTGAACCCTGGCAAACGTCGGCAGCTGTCTTGCTCCAACACGTGACAAAGGACTTTGGTGAGGGAAGAAACTTATGCTTTAAGGCCTGGTAACTGTGGACTTCTACCCCAAATAAATACCCTTTATAAAAACCAACTGATTTCTGGTATTTTGCATCAGTACCCCTTTGGCTGACTAATACAAATGGTATTGTAAAGGAAACAATTTTTTGTCAGTTTGTTCTTTTTTGCTCATCTGTCATACACAGCATGTAGTAAACCTTGTTCTCAGATGGATTTTCTGCATAGTTGCAAGATGGTTACAGCAGTTCTCATCTCATATTTAGATATGAAAATGTCCAGAGATAGAAAGGATGCTTTCTTCCTTCTGTCATTTTTAAATGGTGGAAATCTTCTCAGAAGTTCCTCATAGATACTCTCCTTTCATGTCTCATTGGCCAGCATTATGTTTTGTACCCATGCTTAAACCAATCTCTGGAGAAAGAAATGGGGCCATAATTATTGGCTTAGGCTGGAGCTAAGGATGGGGTAACACTTCTCCTGACCATGTGGTGGGAAGAGGTGAACACCCAAATGAAATCAGGGCCCTTCAAGCAAAGAAGCAGCAGAAGAGAGCTATTAGGAAGGCAGCCAATTTGTGGCACAATAATCATGGGCTTGTAACCTATGGATGATTTGGGCTGGCCTAAAGGACTAGAAGCAGAGAAAAATATAAATAAGCTATTGCAGAGGGAAAAGCACTGGTGGAGTCTAAGAAGCAAAGCCATACATTTGGGGCTCTTTTAGAATGTCAAGTTAGAGGAATTAGTTAAGAGAGGAGCTGGTATGTGGGAGATGACTGGTATTGGATAACCAGAGACAAAATAAGTTAAAGAAAATCTGAAAGGGTGACTCAAGAAGTATTTCCAAAAATCCTGATTATAGTAAGGGTAGTATACTGTGTCCTAGTTGAGTTATTTGCCCTCTCAGAACTTTAATTCTTTATTTGGAAAATGGGTTGGTAACATCAATTATTTCACAGATTTGAGGATTAAATAAGATAATTTAGGTGAAAGGATTTATTGAACTTTAAAATATTATCCAGATATTAGAAGTTATTATAATGTATGATTAACAGTATTTAATCTAGTACTTTTTATTTGTCTGTATCCAGTGCAATTTGGGAGAGGGATTTAGTGCAGTAAAGACTTAGCAAAATTAATATAATCTGTTAGTTTTATTCATGTGGGCATAATTTGCACTGCAATCATCAGATAATGTAGTATATCTGGATAAAAACTGTCCCATTCAAAATATTTGCCTCTAAGCTTTAGTCCTTTCTGTTCTATCTCTCTCCCTGTGTGAATATGCAGTTGTTCCTTCTCCACCAGTGCATGATGTGTGTGTGAGTGTGATGGTTAAGCAAGGTATATGTGTTTGTTTTTCTGGTTATGAACCTGTGAACAAGTTAATTCTTCTTCCATCATTGTGCAAAGGAATTTTTTAAATCCACTTTTTTAAAGGTACTTAAATTTTAATTCTTAAAGCAAACAAAAAGTTAAGCAGCTAAATATCTTCCAAATTTGAAATATATGCCTGTAGCTATTTCATTAATTAGGATGTGGGTCGTACACTAAATCATGGAGATCATTGACCCAGATAATTCTGTCCCCCCCTTTCTTTCTTTCTTCCCTCCCTCCCTCCCTCCCTTCCTTCCTTGTTATTGCTGCTGGTTTTTACCCTCTCAAACAGTTGGCACCTAACAATATATGACTATTGTAACTCTTATTATGTATAGCTATACAATATATAGTTATATCATCACTTGGTTTCTTCAGAAAGGAGAGCTTGAGACAAAGGCTTGTGGCAATCACTTTATTGGGGTGTATGAGGCCAGGGAGCAAAGATGAGTGATTGGTGAAGGAAACAGGAAAGGGAAGGAATGCAAAATGAGGATGCAAAATGAGGATCAGGTGGATCTCTCTGCAGACAACTAGCTGCTCAATCACTTCAGCCACGAAAACTGTGTCTTAGGACTGACCTTGTAAGAGAGGGAAAAACCTTCAACCTACCCTTGGTCAGATGATTGGCCTTACCTTTCTGGGTAGGACATGCACAGGTGCAGACTGTGCTTCTGTGTTATCCCATGAAGTGGGATCAACAGAAAAGACCTGGACAGAGGGTGAGAGGTTCCTCCTGGTACTGACCAGTGTCCAGGGGCACCAGTATTGAAAGTAGTTTGAGGTACAAAGACTAGTTACTTCACCCATGGCCAGAGTAAGAGACAGGTGAGGCAAAGAGTGTCTGAAATGATGCATAAGACATATCCAATACACTGTACATACACAAATAATTTTGGGTAACTAGGGTTTTAATGCTGAATAAACATTAATACTAGTATTTATTTTTGGGGGAGATGTATTTTATACACATGTTGTGGTGATTTGGAACTGTATTTACCCCAAAAAATCATATTTTTAAAGCTAATCCATTCCTATGGGTGTGAACCCATCGAAGGAGGAGCTTTTGACGAGGATACTTCAGTTAAGGTGTGACCTACCTCATTCAGGATGAGTCTTAATCCTCTTACTGGAGTCCTTTATAAACTGAATGAATATGGAGAGAGAGAGAGAGAGAGAAAGCCATGGAAGCAAGAAGCTGAAAGCAACAAAACCTGGAAGAGAAGGGCGAGACCAGCAGATATCATCATGTGCCTTGCTATGTGGCAGAAGACCCAAGGATCTCTGGCAGCCAGTCTTTGGTCTTTGGGAAGAAAACATTGCCTTAATGATGCCTTGATTTGGACATTCTCACAACCTCAAACTGTAAGCATAAACTCCCATTGTTTAAAACCAAGCCATTTCATGGTATGTGCTTTAAGCAGCCTAGGAAACTAAAATATATGTATATAGGGATATGGATTGAATTCCCTAATATTTTAAAATGTATACCTACCAAATTCAATAGATTTAGCAGAGTAAATACAATATTCAAAGGTCCTATTACATGTTTTCCTTTTCCTTTTAAAAATGAAGAGAAACATAAATGATTGAAAAAGTAAGGCATTTGAGAATTACTTTCATTTCCATTTCCAGATGATTTTGTGTGCTGGTAGGTCCAGCATGTGTGTGAAAACATGATATGATATTTAACTAAGAGCTGCCAAACAGTCAGGAAGGAACATCTTCTTTGTAATTAAAGAAAGTATATTATTGCTTTGTGACTTTTTGTTGACTTTCAGCTAAAGGCAGAGAGAGACATTTCTGTTTCCTCAGAACACACTATGCTTTCAGGTATAATGCCATACTCTGGGAGCAAAATAGTCAGAAATGTCTGAGCTCCAGCACTCTCTGTGTGAATTTGGACAAGATAGACTGCTAATATCAACCAGTCCCCTGCATTTTATTATGATTTCTTATTGTTATTATAGTGGTACCTCAGTACTACTCATTAGTTGGTTCCAGGAGGTACAATGAGTACCAAAAATGATGAGTACCAAACAAATTTTTCCCATAAGGAATAATGTAAATATATTTAATGTGCTCCCAAATCAAAAGAGAATGCAAATTTTTAAGGAAATATGTGAAAAGATAGGGTTGTATATCATTACTTTATATGAGAAATAAACCTAAAAATTAAAAAATACCTAGATTAAATAAAATAAAAACTTCACTCTACCTGTACTGAGAAGAGTTCATGGCTTAATGGGATGGTGGGAGGAGAGTGGTGAGGAGGAGAGGTTACATGGAGTGTTGCTTGGAAGGAGAGTCCCCCTCCAACAGAACATCGGGCACTTGCACTTCAGGTGTTCTTTCTCTTTTCTGCCTTTTTTCAACTTGCACCACAGGCTCTGATACACTTTTTGTCACCTTCACTAAAAACTTATCCAATGAAGACTGCTCTGTTTTCTTTCTGAATTCCTCGAAAGTGTGACATTGTTTGGTCATTCAATAAATTCACATTTCTGCTTGTCAGAGCTTTGTCCGGACGGTACTTCTCCACAAAGTTTTGAACTTCTGCCTATTTGGCACACATTTCTTTAATCAAGGAAGGAACTGGGGACGTCCTCCCTTATCTCCTCCTCACCTGAAGAAATCTCTTCAACCACCTCTTGTTGCTGCTCCTTCTGTAGTTCCTGCAGCTCCTCAATGCTGAGCTCTTCACGATGTTCCTCCACTGACTCCTCAACATCAGCAGCATCGAACTTCAGACCCATGGATTGGCCCAAAGATACAATATCCTGCACAACTGTACTCTCTGTACCTGCAGACTTGGGGTCAGTCTCAAAACCTTCGAAGTCTCTGAGTCACAGCTTCTGGCCACAAATTCTTCCATGCCAAATTCATTGTCCTATAAGAAACTTCGTTTCAGGTCTTATCAATAAAGTTAAGGCAATGCAGGATATTGAACTGCTCCTTCCAGAATTCTGTGAGGGTCAACTGGGTTTCAGAGGTGATCTCAAAGCACCTCTGGAAAAGCGCCTTAGTGTACAACTTTTTGAAATTTGAAATGACCTGCTTGCTGGTCCATGGGCTGGATGAGAGGAGTAATGTTGGGGGTCAGGAACCTTACAGTGATGAAGCTGAACTCCTCCAGTAAGTCATCCTCCAAGCCTGGAGGGTGGACGAGCACATTGTCTAAAAGTAGGAGAGCTTTCAGAGGCAAATATGCAGCAAATGTTTTTTCACTGAGGGACCAAACACTTCATTTATCTACTCGGTGAAAAATTGCCTCATGACCCATGGTCTGCTGTTTGCCCTCCACATCATATGGAGTTTACTTTTTATGACATTATGCTTCTTGGAAACTTGTGGGTTTTCACTATGATAGACTAGTAGAGGCTTGTGATTTTTAAATCCTCCCTAGCATTCACAAACAACAATACAGTGAGCCTGTCCTTCATTGGTTTGTGGCCTGGTAATGCCTTCTCCTCTTTTGTGATGTGGGTCCTACTTGGCATTTCTTTCAAAAAACTCTGGTCTCATCACAGTTAAAAACTTGCTGGGGAATAAAACCCTCAGACTCTGTGTAGTCTTGAAATTCACTGATGAATTTCAGCCTTTTTTTTTTAACTTTATTTTGTACATTTAATAATTGAAAATATAAACAATTAAAAACTAAAAAGTAAACACAGATGAATATATACATTTCTCAATTAAATGTAATGGATACATATAAATTTTTTTTGAATCAAACAATGTATTTGGTTCATAGTAATGCATTCATACAGTATTTGTCCTTTTGTGTCTGGCTTATCAGCAGCCTTTTTATTAGCACTTGCTGCCTTGCCATGCCTCACGACGCTATGGATTCCGGTCCTCTTTTTAAAATTATGAAACCAGCCATGGCTGGCCTTAAAAACTTCAACTTTCTCATCACTCAGTTCCGATTTGTTTTTCAAAAGAATGGCATGCAAACTTTGGCTTTTTCACATATCATGGCTTCCAATACACTGTCGCCTGCTAACTGCTTCTCGTTTATCCAAATTAATAACAGCTTTTCAACTTCCTCGAATGTTTGGGAATGTTGCTTCATTACTGCTTTAACTTCTTTCGCAAAATCAGCCTTTTTAAAAATCACTTCTTTATTCTTAATGATGGTGGAGACCATTGTTCTTGGCATATCATATTCTCTATCAAGATCAGTAATGCGAATACTGCTCTCACATTTACCTATTTTTTTTTTTTTTCCTCAATGGTGGTGCAAAGTAATTTTCTTTTCTGCTCAGCACTAACACTGCTCATTTTCTTAGGACCCATGATGAGAAAAAAAAAACTGCAAAAATACACAAAATGACCACAGAAGCTAAGATAAGACTGTAATGGGATGTACACAGGGCAAGAGCTACTGCGTGACAAATGCGTGACCCTTTGTTTCAGCTGGAAAGGGTAGTGAGTCATGAGGCAACCGACACTGACAAGATCTAGCTTGTGTGTCGAGTACCAAACAAACAACGAGTACCAGGACAAAATATTTATGTCAAAATGTGTCTAGTACTAAATTCTATGAGTTTCAAAGCAGTCGAGTAACCAAGGTATGACTGTATAGTCATCATGACCATGTGTTGGTTGAACTTAATTTTTTTCCAGATGAATGGGTTACTCTGCAAGGCCGTGGTGATGAGGTCAGGTTTATAGTAACCATGGTTACCTTTTAGGAACAACAACATTGAATGGCATTAATTTGTACAGAAATGTGTTTCAACTAAGAAAATGCTGGTCTGTTAGAAATTATTTGTCAGAACTTATTTCTAAGAAAAGGGCAGGGCCTAGAGAAGAAGGCAAGGTTTATCTTGGTACTGCCATCTTTCACTACCAGGGTCAAATACCTAATGATGAAACTTAAGGATGGTAGTGAAATTTTGGGCAGAGGAAAGTAATTCATCAGCCAGCAGATCATAGTGTGTTTGTGACCACCTACTTATAGTGTGGTTCTGTTTCTCTATGACACCAGCCCACAGATTACAGATAATTTTAAACTGACACCCAGTTGTGTGTTTTCTATTGTAAACTGTTTGCCTAAGTAGCAAATGTATTTGGATTTGTTATCTGTGGTAGATTGAATTATGTACACCAACAAACACATATTCTTAATCCGCATTCCTGTAGGTGTGAACCCATTGTAAATAGATCTCTTGATGATGTTATCTTTAGTTAAGGTGTGGCCAGCTATTGCAAGATGGACCTTACTTCAGATTACTGGAGGCCTTATAAAGAGAACCCAGAAGTCACAGAGACCAGAGAGGAGAGGATATCACCATGAGATGAGAGGCAGAAATACAAGCTAAGGAATACCATGGAGTGCCGGCAGCCAGCACCAGAACACTACAGACTTTGAAGAGAAAGCAAGCCTGGCTAATATCTTAATTTTGGACTTCTTCCAGCTTCAAAACCATGAGCCAATAAATTTCTGTTGTTTAAGCCCAACCCATTGTGTAATATTTGTGATAGCATTTCTGGCATACTAAGACATTACTCTTTCATACAACTACATGGCATATTCCCACCTGATTCAACTGGAAAAGGATACTCATTTAAAGAAGGCTAACTTACTTGCTTTATTATAATTGTTATGTACATTTTGAATTATGAAAGTAATATTACAGAAACATTAAGAAATAGAGAAAAGACTTAAAAATCATCTGTAAACTTGCCACACTAATGAAAGTCACTTGGGCATTTCCTTCCAGTGACTTTCCCTATATGTAGTTTTTATTTGAACAATTGCAACTATATTGTACATATAATTGTTTAGCCTCCTCTTTTCCAATTAAGAAATTTTGTATCCACTCTGCCAGTGTAAGTAGTTATTTTTTTAAAGGAAAAATTGTCAATATATAGCAGATGACTTAAAATGCTCACATCCTTTGACCCAGCACTGCTATATCTAGAGAAATTTTCAAAGAAATCAAAGATATTACCAAAGATTTATGTTCAAGAATATTTATCAGTGTTTTATTATAGTGAAAGCTGGGCAAAAGCATAATACTGCAAAAATAGGAAATTGGTCAAATAAATTGCGGTATATCTATGAAATGGAATAATATTTAGCTATAAAAATTATGTAGTAGAAGTATGGCTATTCACTAAGAAAAACGTTTATGATCTACAGTTATGGGGAAAATTTGTCTAATTGTATTTTCTTCATAATTCCATTTTAAAAAACTATATGTATAAATGACTATAAAGAGAGACAAAAGTTGGTGGTTTCCTTTGGTTTATGAGATTATTGCTAAAACAGTTTGAATTCAGTTGCAAGTAATAGAAGATATTCTAGGAAGGAATTTAATACAGAGAATAAGGTGCTTACAAAATCATTGGAAGAGTTGGAGAAGCAGACTCTGGGCTGAGGGTTCCAGAACGATGCCCAGATTGCCAAAGTGACTGCATCCTCTGCCATGATCCAGAAGCTGCCACCAAGATCCTTGGCTCCTGGACCAGATCAACTCAACTGAGAACTATAACAGCAAAAGGGTGGAGCCACTAAACCAGAGATCAGACACTGTTATCTCTGTACCGTGGCTGCAGAAAAACTAACACCGGTAGGACTATACTTGCCAGCAAAAATCAGAAGTACAGCTGCAACCTCCTTTCCACTTTCCAAATCTGTATGGGTGCGTCTACTTGAGGAAAGCCAGGAAGCAGATGGAAATTGAACCCTAGGGTTTTCTAATCTTTAGCTCTTCATCCTTTAAAATGCAGTAGAGCAGTTACAGAGTATTGGAATGGAGTTGTGAACCAATCTGCCATATTGAGCCCAAGAGTTGGTTTCAATTTTGTTCTTTATTGTTTTTGATATTTTCTAAGCTTTTCAGCATTGAGCATAGATTACTTTTGTGATTAGAAAAAAAGAATACAACTTTATATCTTGGGTAGTTTTCAATGTTGTTACATAGGTTTGATAGCCGTCACCTTTAATAGCTCCTTGCTTTGTTCTCAACTAAGTATAACTTTCCCACACTTTCCTTCAGCACAGTGAGATCAAATTACAAATATTCAAATTTGTATGAAGTGAAAGGCAAAACATACATGTAAAAGACAAATAAAACTCATAACATCTAAAATGAGGAAAAAGAGCACAAATAATTAGGAGAAAAAGAGAAAACAGATATATATCATTTTGATGAAACAATGATACATAAATTTTCCTGTAGGCCAACTTACAGCATGACAAATAAAATGCCCCTTCCATAATATTCCTATGAGGGCCGAGAAAAATCTTACTGAGTCACTCATATAAGACTCTCTACCTGTCAAACATGGCAGATTCTACTTGGTGATGCTTATGACATTGTCTACCAAAAGAAAGCAGCTTGAACATAAAAATAGTTCTGTGCCCTAGGGAGGAACTCTGTTTCATTGCCCATGATATGAGTCTGCAAACTCATCTCTATCCATAATAACAATTCAGTTTGATTTTAATGCTTTCTTTTCTATAGTTATAAGATGTCTTCAGAGTGCCTATCAATTGTGATGTGGCACAGAAATTCAGAAGTAGGAAGGAAGACAAGTTTTCTGCTTCATTGCAAACTTTTTTTTGAGTAAGATAAGTTGAAATAGACACATTTAACTGATGTAAAAAAACTTTAAATAACTAAAAGCCATAATAGATCTTTAGATAGAAAATAACTTATAATAGATTGTTTCTACATCAGCTAAAGCGGGGATTCTTAACCAGGGGTCCATGAGCTTGAATTGAAATTCAAAAAAAAAATTATTCTTGTGGGGACGTGTTAGTGCAGGTGTGATATATTTATTAAGGAATACACGGTGTAGTGTGGACTTTTAGTAAGGGGTCCATGGTTTTCATCTGACTGGCAAAGGGGTCTGTGGTCAAAAAATGTTAAGAACCCCTGAACTAGAGAAACGCTTTCTAAGCCTGTCTGAATATAAGAATCAGCTGGCAAATTTTAAAAAACAAAACAAAAAACCCAAATAACAGTTTCCTGGGCCCTCCTCCAGACAGTTTGAATCAGCAGATGAAGGGGACAGTCTAAGAATCTGCATTTTAAAAAAAGCTTCTGAGGTGCTTCTGATGATCTAGGTATTAATCACCAAACAAAATGAGGTAAGAAGGACCTGCTTTAAATTGCTTTGACATTCCCTGTTCATGGATAGGAAGACTAAACATCATCAAGATGTCTGTCCTACCCAAACTAATCTACAAATTTAATGCAATCCTAATAAAAATCAACACTGTATTTTTTAATGAATTGGAAAAACTAACTACAAAATTTATTTGGAAGGGTAAGAGGCCTCGAATCACCAAAGACATATTGAAAAAGAAAAATGAAGTTGGAGGTATCACACTACCTGACTTTAAAACATACTATAAAGCTACAGTGGTCAAAGCTGCATGGTATTGGCAGAAGGATAGACACAAGACCAATGGAACCGAATTGAGAGTTCTGTTATAAATCCTCGCATATACAGTCATCTGATATTTGACAAGGCCACCAAGCCAACTTGGGAGAGAATGGTCTCTTCAACAAGTGGTGCATGGAGAACTGGATATCCATATCCAAAAGAATGAGAGGAACACCATCTCACACCTTATATGAAAATCAACTCAAGATGGATCAAAGAACTATATATAAGAGCCAAGACCATAAAGACCTTGGAAGATAATGTAGGGAAGCATCTACAGGACATTGTGATAGGAAATGGTTTCATGAACTTCACACCCAAAGCACGAGCAGCAAAAGAAAAAATAGATAAATGGGATGTCCGCAAAATTAAAAACTTTTGCACCTCAAAGGATGTTATCAAGAAAATAAAAAGGCAGCCTACCCAATGGGAGAAAATATTTAGCAACTATATATCTGATAGGAGCCTAATATCCTGCATATATAAAGAAATCCTATACCTCGAAAATAAAAAGACAACCCATTTAAAAAATGGGCAAGCGACTTGAAAAGACACTTCTCCAAGGAAGAAATACAAATGGCTAAAAAGCACATGAAAAAATGCTCGACATCTCTAGCTAATAGAGAAATGCAAATCAAAACTACAACGAGATACCATCTTATACCCATTAGAATGGCGGCTATTAAAAAAAACAGTAGACTATAAGTTTTGGAGAGGATGTGGAGGAATGGGAACCCTCATCCACTGCTGGTGGGATTGTGGTTCTTCAAAAAACTACCTATAAATCTTCCATCTGATCCAGCGATTCCACTGCTGGGTATATATCCAGAAGAATTCAAAGCAAAGACACGAACAGATATATGCACACCATTGATCATAGCGGCATTGTTCACAATTGCCAAAAGTTGGAATCAACCCAGGTGTCCATCAACAGATGAATGGATAAACAAAATGTGGTGCATACATACAATGGAATATTACTCAGCTTTAAGAAGGAATAAAGTGCTAACACATGGGATAACATGGATGAATCTTGAAGACCTTATATTGAGTGAAGCAAGCCAGGCATTGAAGGATGAACAATACATGACCTCACTGATATGAATTAAGGAAACTGAGCAGTCTCTGAGAACTATTGTCTGGAAGATAGGTTTACAAGAAAAAGAAAGAGAAGAGAAAGTTGTGAGCCATCACCCATTCGGACGTAATCTATGGTAAAGTGATAGAGTGTAGTTGC
>JAQZBX010055728.1:0-18348 GCA_029593785.1 Cabassous unicinctus | reverse complement strand
TATTAATAGGAGACTAATAAAATAAGCTATGATACAACTATAAGTGGAAAACTATATGGCTATAAAAAACAAAGAGGTATCTCTCTCTGAACTGATAAGGAATTATTTCTAGAAGAAATTTTTAGTGAACAAAGCAAGGTGCAGAGAGTATGTATGATAAGCTATCCTTTGTATAAAAATGGGGGGACAAGAGAATAAATAAGAAATGAATAAAAGTGGTTATATGGAGTTACTCGATGCATATATGTATATTTACTTTTTGAAATAAGTGAATGTTTTTATTACCTGTTAAAAACAAACACTGGAAGGAAGAAGTGTGAGTGTTCTAAAGCCAGGGAAACCAGCACAGTATAGAAGGCATCCTTGTTAATGACTATTGTTCTGGTTGTTGTTTTTTCTTAATGAGTTTTTGCAGACTGCAGTTTCTTTCACTTCTAGAAGCTGGACTGGGCCAGCGGAGATTAGACCCTATGGGCATAAGACTCAACAAGATGATCTTGGGGAAAACTCCAGAAAAGGCCACCCAACAGGACAGGGAGGTCTGGCTGACCTGAGGCCTGGGGACTACTCCAGAACGCTGGCAACCAAACCCCTGCCTGAGGCCATCCCTTGGAGCATATGGTTGCCTAACTTTGCACCAGCTTCCTGAAGCCTCCCAGACACTGGATGATCCCGACCTGGTCCTGGGAAGGGAAGGAAAGTGTTAGCTTGTGACAAGCTTATATTATGGTCTCAGATAGGGGAAAAGAATATGTTGCCAGGGAACATAATACATTGTGAGGGACAAGTACAGATTTGAGAGTCACCTCACTGTATTTCTAAAACAGGAAAAAAAAACCTCCAAAAGAATGTGAGAACACACAAAAATGGGATGGAATCCTTGTTCCCTGCTCTATTCTCAGGGAGCATGCACAGTATTTTCAAAAGTTGCAAAAATAGTACAGAGTTCCCAAATACCCCCCACCCAGTATCCCCTATTGTTAACATCTTACATTACCATGATACAGGTGTCAAGACTAAGACATCAATGCTGATAAATTACTATTACTTTATTTGGATTTTACTGTTTTTCCCTTTTTCTGTTCTATGATCCAACATCATATTTAATCATCACATCCCCTTAAGCTACTCAGGTCTGTGACAGTTTCTCAAAGTTTCCTTGCTTTTTATGAGCTTGCCAGTTTTCAGTAGTATAAGTAGGGTGGTTTGTAGGATTTCCCTCAGTTTGGGTTTGATGATGTTTTCCTCATGTTTACACTAGGGTTATGGATTTTGGGGAATAATAACTACATAGATGAAATGCCCTTCTCATCATATACCAGGGTGTACATACTATCAACATGACTTATCACTGGTGATGTAAATCTTGATCACTTGCTTCAAGAAACTGACTGTAAATTTTATGTGGAAATGCAAAGAATATAGAACAGGAAATTTATTTTTGAAAAATAAGAGCAAAGCTGCAAGACTTATACTACCTGTCTTTAAGCCTTACTACAAAGCTATAGTAATCAAGACAGTATAGAATTTGCATAGACAAAAATCATCACTGGAAGAGAATTTAAAGCTCAGAAAAAGGTCCACACTTATATGGTCATTCAATTTGAAAAAAGACATGAAAACAATTAAGTGGGGAGTTGCGTTTTCATCAAATAGTTCTGAAGCAACTGGGTATGCACATGGAAAAAAAGAGACTGAGAAATCTCCCTAAGGAGGCTAATTTGTGAGTGGCAGGGACAGGGATTCCAAGCTAGACTTCTGTCTAACATGCTACAAACTGTGAGCATGAAGTTTTTTTTGTTGTTGTTGTTTTATGTACTGGGGCCTGGGGATTGAACCTGGGACCTTGTATGTGGGAAGCTGGCACTCAACCACTCATCCACATAGGCTTCCCTGAGTTGGTTTTTTCATTTATTTTGCTTGTTGTAGGTTTTGTTTGTTTGTTTGTTTTTTCAGGAGGCACCGGGAACCAAACCCAGGACCTCCCGTGTGGAAGCAGTTGCTCAACCACTTGAGTCACATCTGCTCCCCTGAGCATGAATTTATAACCAGCAAATTTCAGAATCAAATTTCAATTTGAGGCTGTACTCTTCAAAAATGTCAGTATCATGAAAGACAGAAAAAGGTTGAGGAAATGTTCCTGATTAAAGGAGATAAAGAGAGTTAAATAAATGCACTATGTAATCCTGGATTGGATTCTGGATCAGAGTTACACAAAAACTGTCACAAAGGACATTATTGCAATAATTGGAAAATATGGACAATATGTTTGATAGTAGTTCTGCATGAATGATAAATTCTGAGTATTTTGAAAATTTTACTGGAGTAATGAAGATACAGCAGAATTATTTCGAGGTAAAATATCATGATGCCTGCAACTTATTCTGAAATGCTTCAGCATTAATAATAATAAAATATATATGGGAGAATTCAAATATGGAAAATATTAACAATCAGTAAATCTAAGTTTAAAATGTATTGAGAGTTCATTGTATTTTTCTTGCAATTTACTTATTTGAAGTTTAAAAATTAATAAAAAACACTCTACCTTAATCTGATACTGATTTCACTTGCCATAATGGTGAAAAATTGTCTCAGTCATTTATGTGGATGTTCCTCTTCTCTCCAGGTGTTTTACATAGTGGAAAATATTCAGGAAGTACCCCTGGCCTTCAGACCATCAGTTGACATTGGTCACTGCCCATGAGCTCTCTTGAAGAATTGACAGCAGTCACACTTGGGCTCAAGTATGTCTACTAGCTGGGAGCCTTGGAACTTAGAGTCCAATTTCCCTGCGTGCACCATGTATTTCTTCCCTTCCAAGGTCCTGTCACCTGCTCAGGCCCTTTTGAGGAAGCTGGTGGATTCCCTGCCTCTGAAGGAATCCCAAACCAATCTCCTCTGCCCAGGTTCAGAAATCTTTCTCCCCTCCAAGGACATGCCCACTTTTGTTTTGGCTGTACTCCAAATATTTTTCCAACTCCTCCCTTTGCTGAGAGAGTCTCCCATGCTATTCCCTCAGGGTGTTTAAAAACACTATTGCAGGGGGCGGATGTGGCTCAAATGGTTGGGCGTCTGTCTGCCATATGGAGGGACCTGGGTTCGATCCCCGGGACCTCCCGGTAAAATAAAAAAAAATATATAGAAGGTGCATGGGCTGCCAGGCTCTGTGTGCCGGTGAGGCCCCAGGCCCCGGGAGCCATGCAGCAAGATGATGACGTAACAGGAGAGAGACAGGGGAGAGACAAGACAAGATGCTCTGAAAACCAGGAACCGAGGTGGCGCTGGTGGCAGAACACCTCTCTCCTACATCGAAAGTCTCCAGGATTGAATCCTGGTGAAGACTGTAGGAGGAGGATGAGAAGAGATGGCAGGAGACAGACACAGAGAATTGCCCAGCGAATGGACACAAAACAGCAAACAGGGAAGGGGGGTTTAAAATGGATAAAGTAAATAAATAAATCTTTAAAAAAATAGAATAAAAATAAAAACACTATTGCACACACTTTCCTAGAGATGGAGATGGGAAAGGAAATGCTGCATAATTTTGCTAGCTCAGTGTATGAGAGCAAAATAAAGACATATCTAATATGCTTCAAAAACATATGTGCAATGTTTCCCAAAGCTGTCCATAGATCACTCACATCAGAATCACCCAAAATTCTTCTTAAAAATGTTTATTTCTGGCTCTTTACCCCCTGGACTTGAATCTCTGGAGGTGGGGCTGGGAATCTGCATTTTTAACCTAGCCTCCCTAAGTGACTCCCGAGTATGGAAGTTAAGTGTGAGTTATTCATTTAACAAATGTGGTGTTGAGAGCTGTGTCCCCATTGCATTTGGTGCAAATCTCTCTTCTAGAATTTAAATTATATTTTATTTTTTGGTAAATATTTTTTTCTCCGAGAGATTGTTTCTTTCCCCAGAGCCTAGAACAGTGCTTGTGACACAGTCAATATTCAGTAAATATCTCCGAAATGAAAGTAAATATTCTAATATAGACTTTCTGGAGGATCCTAAGGATCATATGGGCTTGCTCTCATACTTTCAGTCTAATTAGAGAGGTAAGGTATGAAAAGTATTTTACAAATACAGGGAGTTTCCTAAAATAGTATTTGCTTAACTACTATAGGGAGAGAAGCCACTAGAGCTCAAAATTGTAGAAGAGTTTGTGAAAAAGGAAGAAATTGAAGAGGGACTTGAAAGGCAAGTAGGCAATGGAAGGAAGAACATGTGCCAAGCGGGTGGGTCTGGAATGACGATGGATATCGGTTTAAGACCAGCAAGTTTAGGAATCAGGGGCTGATACAGGAGCCTTATTAAATAGAATGGTGGAAAAGTATAGTGAAAGCGGTTGGGAATGGATTGTAGAGAACCCTGAATGTAGGCCGGTAGACATAATGAAAGTGACATTTTATGATGATCAATATACCAGCTGTAATAGTAGTTAAGAATGAGTAGCCCTCACCACTGTACTTTACCAAACTTGGAATTCCAAAATGCTGGAACCGCAGGAACAGTTGTGAATTCTATTTTAAAAACTAGAGTAGAAGTATGTTCTGACTACCAAATTATTTGTTTAAAAATCAGATTCTTAGTAGTGGCAGAAAACTGGGATACTCTATACTCCCAGTCGCTATCCCCAGGGGCTGTTACCAACGAAGCTTAAAGCCTCGGGCCAGTCGAGGCTTTCTAACAGTGGCTCTCATTTCTGTTGCTACTACCATGTGTCAAGCGCTTTACAGACACACCTTTCCTCTTTTAATCATAAGTTAGAGGTTTTCATGTCCATTTTACTGATGAGGAAACTAAGCTTTGGAGAGAGGGGTTCTCCAGATATCAGCCTGGAGGTGGCAGAGTAAAAATGTAAACCCAGGGCTGGAATACGGGCCGCGCAGGTGGTGGGGAAGACGCACTTGACTTAAGCGTGATTCAGGAAGGATCCACAGCGAAGGGTAGGGAAGCCGGGAACTGGGGTCTCAGTCCCCTATTCCTGGAGGCCCGTGTGCCGGGTTTAGGGGAACCTCTCCTGAGACACCTGTCAGCACGTCTTTGTTAAGCACCTGACCAAAATCACGGTTATCTGGTTGGCGAGGTGGGAGCGGCTGGACGACCCTGATTGGTTAGTTGGAAGTCGAACCAGGTCTACGCCCAGAGGCCCGGAGGCTCGGGCGAAGAGTGGGCGGGTTTTGGAACTGAACGTCTCGTTTCATTGGTGGAAAGAAAATGAACCGGGAACTATTCGAAACCGTGATTGGCTGTTGCTAGGAGTCCTCTGAAGACCTTATGTGCCCTGGTTACGGAAGCCGGGAGGGCTGAGGGTGCGCTCTACCTCAAAGAAGTTAGCGGCTGAAACCTAGCTAGAGAAGAGGCTAGGTATCTCGGTCCCAATGTCGACTGTGGAAGCTAGCGGCAGCAACGGGAAAGGGCCGGAGGTCGAGACCTCCGTCACCTATTACCGGTTGGAAGAGGTGGCGAAGCGCAACTCTTCGAAGGAATTATGGCTGGTGATCCACGGTCGAGTCTACGACGTCTCCAGCTTCCTCAACGAGGTGGGGGCCCTCGGGGGCTGCAGGAGTGAAGGGGTGGTCGGACTCAGAAAGGCTAAGAGGTTACGTGTAGGAGGGGAGTGAGGCCTGGCAGAAGACGATAAGGGACCACGAACACCTGAGAGGCAAACAGGGGAAGCCTTCAGGTCTGCGTGCATTTCCAGCCGCCATTAAATTCTGGTACCATAAATAATAGCTTTATTGTTAATCATGTATTGAGCAATTACTGTGTGCCAAGCTAAGCTCTAGGCCGTCATTATCCCCATTTTACAGAAAGGGAAACTGAGGCTCAGAGAGGCTGAGGACTCTCAAGGTCACACACTAAGAAACTAAAGCAGGGATTGGAACCTTTTACGAAGGGCTCCAAACATTTGCTCTTTCCAATATGGCTTCTGAAGTAATATCATTTTTCTTTTCATTTTCTTGAGAAAAGGCCGAGATTTTCCTTCCCCGAGCATGCTTCCTCCTCGCGCCCCCAATATGAGTTAACCTTGAGGCTAAAAAGTCATGCTTTGACCTCTTGCCATTCACTCAGGTTCTGTCATCCCCGATTTTAATTTTTCAAGCTAGATGCATTAGATCTCATAAAGTTTTCCTTAAGACCGTGGCGCAACTGTGATTTTGTGTATGGGATAGGGATGGAAGGATAAAGCTTTTAATTTTTTAAAAACTAACTTTATTGAGCTATAATTTACCCACAAGTTGCGTCCATTTAAAATTTGCAGTTACTAAGTTTTGACAAATATCTTCACCCGTGTAATCACAACCTGAGCATGTTCACCACCCTGAAAAGTTCCCTCTTGCTTCTTTGCCATCATTCTGCCACCCTCACCACCAGACAACTACTGATATACTGCCACTAAAGATTAGTGTAAGGCTTTGATTTAAAAAAAAAGATTGTGTGTATCATTTTGTTCTGAGTAATAGATTAATAATTTTGTAGTTAAATCCTTAGAAACTCCTGTATAATATGAGAAAAAAAGTACATTTCTATTCTTTTTCTAGAGCAAATACATTAGTAATATGTTTTTGCTATTAATTTGGGCGCTGACTCATACTTCTATAAAAACTTTCAAATCTTAAATTTTGCATTAAATGACAGTGTTTCTAATAAATCCCCCCAGTGGCCAATAAGTTAACATTGTGGAATTCAGTAATTTGCATTTGTACTGTGCATATATGACATTTTATGCTTTTAAAAGTGCTTTCCTCGTATTTCATTTCACCCTCCAGACAGGTGAGAGAGACTTGGATAATAGGACCCTTGTTCTAACAGGGGTAAAAGGAACAGGTTCAGAGAAAATTTGGCCAAAGAATAGATTAGTGGCAGAGTCTGGTTTAGATAGATCCCTTGATTTAGCTACATAGCATTACTTCAGAATTCTAGTCTTAGTTATGTCGTCTGGTGTTTGCCTCACATTTCAGTTATGAGTTGTTGTAACATGTTGAAGCATAGTTCCTAGTTGGTAGGCAATCAGATTTTCAATTGTGGTTTCATTTCCTCAATCTTTTCTTGATTGATTCAGAATTAATACTGAACTTGGAAGGAACACTCAGTGCTTGTAGAGAACATTAAATCTCAACTGATGGTTGCTAACAAGTTTCATCACATGGTAATGTAGCCAGATATAGGAAGTTGTCTTTATTTCCTACCTGTTCTTTAGTCTCTATCCCTATTTTCTTGTTCATTCCAAGCCTATTCATTCATTCATTTACTTATTCACGTATTTATTAAATGTCTACTGTGCCCAATACTGTTCTGAGTGCTGGGGATACAGTAGTGAATAGTCTACCGTTTATGCCCTTATGGAGATTACAATTTAGTGGAGATGGACAATAAGCAGTAATTAAGTAAAATATGTATATTAGATTGTAGTAAGTACTAAGGAGAAAAATAAAGCAGGGAAGAGGACTGTGGGATGTTGGTATATGGGATAGGGGTGGAAGGATGAAGGGTTGACATTTTAGGTAGGATGGCCAGGGATGACCCCATTAAGGGAATGATTAGAGGAAAGGCTAGAAGGAAGCTGAGGGAGCTAGCTATGTAGATATTTGAGGGAAGAGCATTCTTAGCAAAGGGAGCAAGTTCAAAGGCCTTGACATAGGAGCATGTCTAGTGTGTTTGTGGAACAATGAAGGAGACCATTGTGTCTGGGGTGTAGTGGTAGAAGGGTCAGCATGATTGGGGGAGTGCAGATCATGTAGGGCTTTACAGGTGTTAGGAAGGACTTTGGCTTTTGCTCTGAAATGGAAAACCATTGGAGCAGAGGAGTGACATGATGTGACTTAATGGTTTAATAGGATCACTGGCTGTACAGTTGAGAAGAAACTGAAGGAAAGGCAAGAGCAGAATTGAGTAGACTGGTGAGGAGGCCACTGTAGCACTGCAGGCAAGAGATAATGTTGGCTTGGCCTCAGATGCTTTTTCATTCATGATTTCAATAAATTAAACCAATAGCACTGATTCAAAAAATGTAAAACTAATCCATTAAGGGAAAGATAATTCAATTATATTATCAGTTCTAAATTATTTTATTTCAACAGTGAGAGTAGTAAGAAGTATAAGACACAGGATGTGTAGTGATGGTAAGCCAGTAGGATTTAATCATGTTCTGGATTTGGGGAGTGAAAGAAAAAGGAATCAAGGCTGACACCAAGGTTTTTAACCTGAGGGTTTGGAAGAATAGAGTTGCTATTAGATAAGATGGGGAAGACTTACATGGGTTGTCATCCTTCTCTTTCCAATCTGAAATCCACCTTGAGGCCCCTCCTTAGCAAGAGGTTCCTAATTTGAATATCCTATATCTACAGGTTGTTTTTTTTTTTTTTAGATTAGTGAATATGGTTGCAGTGCAATCTCGGAGTTTGAATATGATAATTTAGAATTGGTAATATAATTGAATTATCTTTCCTCTAGTAGATTAGTTTTACATTTTTTGAATCAGTGCTATTGGTTTAATTTATTGAAATCACGAATGAAAAACCCAAACCTTGCAGTAGGACATATCACTGTCTTTTCCACTATTTAGCAGTTTAGAAAAATCACATAAAATGGTGACAATATCTTATGACATTAACTAGAAAATATCAAAGTGCATCTTTCTAAACAAAGGTAAGTATGATTTTGTGAAATTTTGTTTCTATTAATTACATGTATTTGTGTGTACTGGATTGCAGTATAAAATTATTTTCTTACTGTGTATCACAAGTGAAGAAAGTTTGAAAGCCATTGACTTATAGTGTAAATAATCATTTCTGAAAGGAGTAGTTAAGAATAACACATGTTATTTTAAAGCTTCATATGTATATTTTAGTAACTGTTGGCATAAATGGCAATATTACTTAAGGACCTGCCTCATTGATGGAATGACATTTTATTCATTCAACAAATATTTGTTAAATGCTGAGCATGTCAGGTGCTGCAGTATTAGTTACTGGTGAGATATAAAAATAAACATGGGACTACCCTCTTGAAGCCACCATTCTAGGGGAGACAGCAAAACAAAACAAAGACAAATGAAATAATTTAAAATATGATATACTTCCTTTTTTTCCCCTTCTTTTTCTAAGATTTATTTTATTTATTTCCCCACACACACACACACACCTCATTGTTTGTACTCCCTGTCTGTTCTCTGTGTCCATTTGTTCTGTGCTCTGTGTCAGCTTATCTTCTCTTTAGGAAGCACTCGGAACCAAACCCGGGACTTCCCATGTGGTAGGCGGACGCCCAAATCCTTAAGCCACATCTGCGTCCCTATGATAACCTTTTTTTTTTTTTTTTTAAAGATTTATTTTATTTATTTATTCCCGCCCCCCATTGTTTGCAGTCACTGTCTGCTCTCTGTATCCATTTGCTGTGTGCTTTCTGTGTCTGCTCATCTTCTCTTTAGGAGGCACCGGGAACTGAACCTGGGATCCCGCATGTTGGAGAGAGGCACTTAATGGCTTGAGCCACCTCAGCTCCCTGGTTTGTTGTGTCTCTCATTGTCTTTCCTCTTTGTTGCGTCATTTTGTTATGTCAGCTTGCCGCGCCTGCCCATTGTGCCACCTCACCTTCTCCAGGAGGCAAAAGGCACCGGGAACTGAACCTGGGACTCCCATGTGATAGGCAGAAGCCCAATCACTTGAGCCACGTTTGCTTCCCTGATATACTTTATATGAAGGAAATAAACAAGGAGTTGAGAAAGATAAACAGGAGATCCTACTTTAATAAGAGTGATCTGGAAAGCTTCTGTGAAAAATGACTTTTAATTGAGTTGAGAATGAAATAGCTTT
This sequence comes from Cabassous unicinctus, assembly GCA_029593785.1. NCBI lineage: Eukaryota > Metazoa > Chordata > Mammalia > Cingulata > Chlamyphoridae > Cabassous > Cabassous unicinctus. The sequence goes on along the minus strand of JAQZBX010055728.1, from coordinate 8,524 downwards.
GGGAAGAGTAGAGAAAAGAGAATTCTAATAGCTTTTGCAGAATCAAGCAAGAGTTTGGCACATTGGTGGGACTGAAAGAATCTGATGGTTGTAGTGTATTATGAGGAAAGTGATCAGAGAGCTGAGATGGGACCGGGACATATAAGGCCTGGTAGGTAGTTTAGTTTTGATCCTAAGTATAATAGAAAATATAATAGAAAACTGAAGAGTTTTAAAATGAGGGATGATATTGAAGCAGCTTATGTTTCAAGTAGATTACAGGCATACTGGGGATACTGCAGGTTCCATACTAGACCACCACAATAAAGTGAGTCTCACAAATTTGGTTTCCCAGTACATGTAAAAATTATGTTTACACTACTGTAGTCTGTACAAGAGCATTATAAAAAAAACAATTTATATACCTTAATTTAAAACGCTAACCATCATCTGAATCTTCAGTGAGTTGTAATCTTCTTGCTGGTGAGGGTCTTGCCCTGATGTTGATGTCTGCTGATTAATGAATGTGGTCGTTACTGAAGGTTGGGGTGGCTGTGGCAAGTTCTTGGAATAAGACAGCAATGAAATTTCAGTCTTCTTTCATGAAAGATTTCTCTTTAGCATGTAAGGCTGTTTGATAGCATTTTACCCATTGTAGAACTTCTTTCAAAATTGGAGTCAATCCTCTCAAATCCAGCCCCTGCTTTATCAACCAAGTTTATATAATATTAATATTCTAAATCCTGTGTTGTCATGTCAACAGTGTTCAAAGCATCTTCACCTGGAGTAGTTTCCGCTCTAGGAACCACTTTCTCATCTGTAAGAAGCTACTCATCTGTTAAAGTTTTATCGTGAGATTGTAACAATTCAGTCACATCTTCAGACTGCACTTATAATTCTGATTCTCTTGCTGTTTCTACTACATCTGCAGTTACTTCCCCCACTGAAGTCTTGAACCTTTCTGAGTCATCCTTGAGGGTTAGAATCAACTTCTGCCAAACTCCTGATAATGTTGATATTTTGACCTAGTCCCATGAATCACAAATGTTCTTAATAGCATTTAGTTATTTATTTATTTATTTTAAAGATTTATTTATTTACTTGATCCATTTTAAAGCCCCCCTTCCCCATTTGCTGTTTTGTGTCCATTCGCTGGGCAATTCTCTGTGTCTGTTTCATCTCTTCTCATCCTCCTCCTCCAGTCTTCACCAGGATTCGATCCTGGAGACCTCCGATGTAGGAGAGAGGTGTTCTGCCATCTGCGCCATCTCGGCTCCTGGTTTTCGGAGCTTTCGGAACATCTCGTCTTGTCTCTCTCCTTTTCACGTCATCATCTTGCTGTATGGCTCCCGGGGCCTGGCGGCTCACTGGCACACAGAGCCTGGCAGCCCATGCGCCTTCTATATATATATATATTTTTATTTTACCGGGAGGTCCCGGGTATCGAACCCAGGTCCCTCCATATGGCAGACGGACACCCAACCATTTGAGCCACATCCGCCCCCCTTAATAGCATTTAGAATGGGGAATCCTTTCCAAAAGGTTTTCAATTTACTTTCCCCAGATCCATCAGAGGAATCACTATCTGTGGCAGCTATAGCTGCCATAAATAATAGACTTGAAAGTCTAAATGACTCCTTGATCCACAGGCTGCAGAATGGATGTTGTGTTAGCAGGCATGAAAACAACATTAATCTCATTGTACATTTCCATCACATCTCTTGGGTGACCAAGTGCATTGTCAATGAGCAGTAATATTTTGAAAGGAATCTTTTTTTTCTGAGCAGTAAGTCTCAACAGTTGGCATAAAATATTTAGTAAACCATGTTGGAAAGAGATGTGCTGTTATCCAGGCTTTATTGTCACATGTATAGAGCACAGAGTAGATTTAGCATAATTCTTAAGGGTACTAGGATATTCAAAATGGTAAATCAGCATTGACTTCAACTTAAAGTCACCAGCTGCATTAGCCCCTAACAAGAGAGTCAGCCTGTCCTTTGAAGCCTGGCATTGACTTCTCTTTAGCAGTGAAAGTCCTAGATTGTATCTTCTTCCAAAAGAAGCCATCTTCATTAATTATCTAACTAGATCTTTTGGATAATTGCTGCAGCTTCTACATCAGCACTTGTTGCTTCACCTTACACTTTTATGTTATGGAGATGCTTCTTTCCTTAAACCTCATGAACCTACCTCTCTCTGCTAGCTTCCAGCTTTTCTTCTTCATCTTTCTCACTTCTCTCAGACTTGACAGAATTGAAGAGAGTTAGGGCTTTTCTCTGGATTAGGCTTTGGTTTATGGCAGTGATTGTGGCTAGTTTGATCTTCCATCCGGACCACTAAAATGTTCTCCATATCAGCGGTAAGACTCCATGCTTTCTTAGCATTCATGTGTTAGTACTTTTTATTTCCTTCAAGAACTTTTCCTTGGCATTCACAGCTTGGCTGTTTGGTTCTGGAGGCCTGGCTTTCAGCTTATCTTGACTTTCAACATTTCTTCCTCACTAAGCTTAATCATTTCTAGCTTTTGATTTAAAGTGAGATGTATGACTCTTCCTTTCACTTGAACACTTAAAGGCCGTTGTAGGGTTATTATTTGGCTTAATTTCAATATTGTTGTATCTCAGGGAATAGGGAGGCCCGAGGAGAGGGAGAGAGATGGAAGAATGGCCCGTTGGTGAAGCAGTCAGAACACACAACATTTATGTTCACCATGCAGTTTGCGGTGCCCAAAACAATTATATCAGTAATATCAAGAATCACAGATCATCATTACAGATATAATAATAATGAAAAGGTTTGAAATTACCAGAATGTGACAGACACAAAGTGAGCACATGCTGTTGGAAAAATGGCACCGAAAGACTTGCTCGACACAGAATTGCCACAGACCTTCAATTTATAGAAAAATGCAGTATCTGCAAAGCACAGTAAAACAAGGTATGCCTGTACTTGCTGAGGAGCAGAGAATAGATGAGAGGGAAAAGCAATACACAAGGGAAGAAAGTGAAAAAAAAAACACAAAAAAACTCTTCCCTTTCTCTTCCTCCCAATCCCAAGAATTTGTTTGAATTTTCTTACTTTTTCCATGCATATACCAAAATATACAAATATTTACAAATATGTCCAAAACTAGAATCTTAGTAGCCCTTTTGAATCATAGTATGTATTAATTGATTTTCTTTAATAATAATAATAGCATTTATTGAGTGCTTATTCTAAGTGCTTTACATGTAATTTCTTTTTTAATCCTTCCAACAACCCATTTCAGAGATTAGAAAATTGAGGAGCAAAGAAATAACATTCACAAAGTCATAAAGTTAAGTGGCATGGTCAGTAAACTCAGGCAGTCCGACCATTCTAGCCTGTGCTCTTAACCATCACACTAGGATCTGCCTCAATTTTTTTTCATGGCTCCAGAGTACAGAATTAGGTTTTGCTTATAGCCATCTTCTTTTATATTTTAGCTATAATTTGGAAAGATTGGGAATTATTATGGAGGGAAGTTAGAATAATTATCTTTTTTCTGGAACTCGGGTAATTTTTTCATATTTTCAAAAGGTAATGCACATATCGGTGAAAACCCTTTTTCCCATTTGCCCATTTCCACTGCCTCCTCAAGTGAACTACTGTTGTTTATATATCCTTCCTGAGTTTCTGTTTGCATATACAAGCAAACGTATACTAGTCCCCCAGTCCCTCCACCCTTTTTTTTTTTTTTAACACAAAGGATAGCATACCATATACATTGATCTGTGCCTTGCTTTTTTCACTTAATTGTATGTCTCAGATATCTTTCCATATTGATACCTGGGATATTTTCCTATTCTTCACTACAGCTACATACGATTTGTTGTATGTTGTATGAACCATAATTTACGTAAGCATTTTCCTGTTGATAAACATTTGGATTGTTAGCAATATTTTGCTCTTTTTCCCTAAACCAACTTTATTGTGATTTAATGTACATACAATAAAATATACAGATTTTTAAATGTAGAGGTTGAGTTTTGACAAATGCCTTACCTCTGTAATCACCATGCAATCAAGATATAGAACATTTTTACCACCTCCACTCCCAAATAACCATTGATTTGATTTCTAACATGATAGATTGCTTTTGTCTGTTTTAAATCAGTATATGTTCTTTTGTATCTGGCTTCTTTTGTGCAATATATCTGTGATATTCATCTATTTTTATCAGCAGTTCATTCCTCTATTGCTTTTTATTTTATGAATATACCAAAATTTGTTTATCCATTCACTTGTTGATTGACATTTGGATTGTTTCCTGTCTTTGGCTATTACGATTATAGCTGCTGTGAACTTTTAAGCACAAATCTTTGTGTGGACATGTGTTTTCATTCCTTTTGGGTAAATACCTAGGAGTGAAATTACCAGGTCATATATTTAACTTTTTAAGAAACTGCAATCTTTCCTTCACCTGGTTACATCATTTTACACTCCTGCCAGCAGTGCATGAGTGTTCCAGTTTCTCCATATCCTCATTGACACATAGCATTTGGCAGTCTTTTTACTTTTAACCTTTCTAATGGTTATATAGTGATATTGCAATATGGTTTTAATGGGTATTTCTTTGATGACTAATGATATTGAACATCTTTTCATGGGCTTACTAGTCATTTGTATATCTTTTGTGAATTGTCTGTTCAAGTCTTGCCCATTTTTTAGTTGTTTGTTTGTTTTCTTATTGAGTTACAGATGTTCTTTGTCAATTCTGGATGCAAGTCCTCTATCAGATATATGTGTTGTGAATACTTTCTTCCAGTCTGTTTTGCCTTTTCATTTTCTTAAGTGTCTTTTGATGAGAATTTTGATCAATTTCAATATATATATTTATTAACCTGGGCTTCACAATAGCCCCAGGCCTATTATAAATTGCTGACTTTTTAAATCCTTTTCTCCAATTTTTTTTTCATAACAAATGTTCATTTTTACACATCACATGAGTATTCAGGCTTTCCCCACGTGGTCAAATTATACTGGGAGGCACTATGGCTAATGGCTAGGTGCTGGCTTTGGGGTCCAAGTGTTTGATTCAATTTTCTGCTTTACCACTTCATAGTTGTGTAACCTTGGGCAAATAAACTCGTTAAAGGCTCTTTCTGAAATGGAGATAATAGTACCTGTTTCATGGGGGGTTGTGATGATTATTTTAGATAATGCATGTAAAGACTTGGCATGTGCCTGGCATAAAGAGCTCAGTGTTAGTGATTATTTTATTTTTTATTAATACAAATTAGATTGTGTTGTTTACTGCAGCATCTTTTGAGTGCTTACTGTGTGGCAGGTGCCATGAAGAATTTAAAAGTGAATTGGATACCTTGGACTGGCCAGGAGGATAAGATCTGTGCATAAATAATTGTCCTGCAATGTGGATAGTGGTCTTGCTTAAAGAAAGACTGAGAATGAAGGCTCTGTTAAATAAAACCCTAGGATGCCTCCTGATAGCTTCAGAGTTTGACTAATAAAAACAATTCTTACTGGATTTCTCTAAAGCTGGTCAAAAGACAGTGCCATCTGATTGTTACCTAACTTGTAGAATTAACATATCTATGGAAAGAATGCCATCTTTCCTTGAATATTTCAAGGACTAGGTTTGGGGAAGGCTAGAGATAAAATGAGGCTAAACTGAACCTCTAGTACTCTGCAGGGGAGGTGCCCTGATCAACATGTCAACTTTTATTGATTTAGTTTGCATGTGACCATGGACATACGTGTGTGTGTGTTTGTGCATGCGTGTGCAGGTGTGCCTAGATTTTAGTACAGCCCAGGAATACAGCCATGAAGACAGCCACGGTCCCCGTTTGTATGGAGCTTATTATCTACTGGGGGAAGAGAGACTTACAAATAATTTCATTTGTCTTAAATAAAGACCATGAAGGTGCCTAAGGAATATGAGAATCTATAGCAGTGGGACCTAAGACCCTGGGCAGTGGTGACTACCAAAATAACACCCTTTCTGACAACTGGTTAGTCAGTCTCTCTGAGGCGACACTCCTGCCCTACCAGGCTTATTCAAATCCCAATACCTATTGACCAGCCCCATGTCCTGCTGTTCACCACCCAGGTCTATTATCTTTTTTGTCCTATGAGACTGTTTTTTAGGAAGTAGTTTTTGTCCTTTCCAAAATTTTAACCTCCATATCTTAGTTTGATGAAGTAGGTATTCTGCTGATCTATTTGTCTCTCTTTTTATCACCTGTCCTCTTTTTGCAACTTCCTCAATCATACTTAATGTTTCTAGATTTCATTTTCCAAGTCAGGTAGAATTTTTATATCGCTATTGTTACATTTATATTACATCAGTATGGAATTTCCACCCACAGAAAATTTGTGTAATTTTTTTCTAGCAAGATTTTTATTCTGTACTCAAATTCCCCTCTTTTTGGCCCATCTGTCTTCTATCCTTTACATAGAATGAGTAACCTTGAAGTATTTGCCATTAGTATTTTGTTCTCTCTTTTCTCTATTAAAATAAAATTTTCTGTCCTTTTCCCACTAGTGTTTAGTTAGTAAAATAATTGAACCTAAGAAAAAGTCAAAAGCTCTCCCCCATACCCACCATATATTCTTTGGACAGTTGAACTGACAAAAAATCTTTCATAAGAGGACATTGCAAAATTTCCCTTTATCTGTAGAGTATTTCCGTAACTATTGCTTGGCTCACTGAGACAGGAATGAATAGATCAGTATCATTGTTTGATCTCTTTGACAGTTTATGATCTTGATTATAGTATAGTTTGAGGCATTGTATTTGTAATATTGTATAACAACTTACATAATGCAAACCGAGATGAAGTCCACTAGTTTTACAACACAAAGGCTATGTAGGTCAAAAGAATCTTTTTGCAAATTCACATGAGATTTAAAATCAAAGTAGGTCCTAGGAAAAGTAGGAAATATATACTATTTTATTTATTAATGATTGTCTGATAGATTTGGATAGTGTAGACAACCAATTTGTATTACTAAGGAGAAATCCATACTCCCTCGGACTTTTGTTTTGCTGTATTTCAGACAAAAAGCACATTTTTGGCTCATATTAATTATAGGTATGTAAACCTAGCTTTATTCTTTTGTTATTAATTTTTTTTTAAAGAAGCTTTTGATTACATAAAAGTTACATAAAAAATATAGGGGATTCCCATATGCCCCATCCCCTCCCCCTCCCATACTTTCCCACATTAACAAGATCATTCATTAGTGTGGTACATTTGTTACAATTGATGAACACATATTGAAGCATTGCTACTAACCGTGGACTGTAGTTTACATTATAGTTTACTCTCTGTCCTGCACAATTTTGTAGGCTATGACAAAATATATAATGGCCTGTAGCTGTCATTGCAATGTCATGCAGGACATGGAATTCCAGTGTCCCGAAAATGCCCCCATATTACACCTATTCTTTCCTCTCCCTCCCTTCAGAACCTCTGGTGGCCACTGCCTTTATATCAGTGATAAAATTTCTTCCATTGCTAGAATATTAATATTAATAAGTATATAAAAATAATAATAAGTCTACTTTAGTCCATTGTTCATTCCCTAATCCTGAGGATTTTGGGATGGTGATGCCCACTCTATTTATAATTGAGAGGGGGCTTAGATCCTATGGGGCAGATGGATGGAACTGTCTTGCTTGCAGTTGCAGACACTCTGTTCCTTGGGATGGATGTTGTCCATCATCATCTCCTTGTTAGTTTTCCTGGGTGAGTCCAATGAACTGGACAGTAGGTGTTGCAATTCAGCCTAGCTTTACTCTTTTTTTTTTTTTTTCAGATTTATTTTATTTATTTCTCCCCAATCCCTCATTGTTTGCATTAGCTTTGTCTGTTTGTTGTGTGCTGGTCTTCTTTTTAGAAGGCACTGGGAACCGAATGTGGAACCTCTTATGTGGGAGGGAGGCACCCAATCGCCTGAGCCACCGCCACTTCCTGCTTTATTGTGTGTCTCATTATGTTTTTCCTCCTTTTGTCTCTCATTGCATTATCTTTTCAGTCAGCTTGCTGTCTTACTTGTCCTCTCTAGGAGGTACCGGGATCTGAACCCCGGACCTCCCATGTGGTAGGCGGGAGCTGAAGTCGCCTGAGCCACATCTGCTTCCCCAGCTTTATTCTTGATAACAACTGAGAAGGATCAAAAAAAATGTTAAAGTATGTAATAGGTAGGATACAAAAAAAAAATTCTTGGAGTTTCCTCTCCTTGTTTACGATTCCGGGCCATGAATATTAGTCTCATGGATAGCTACATATATCTGAAAAGGGAAATTCTGAGTAAGTTAACTTTAAAATTAACTTTTAAAAAAAAAAGGTTGAGGGAGCGGATGTGGCTCAAGTGGTTGAGTGCCTGCTTCCCACATGGGGTCCTGGGTTCGTCCCCTGTGCCTCCTAAAAACAAAAACAAAAATAAGCAACAAGCCAGCAAAGGGATAAACCAACTCAGGGAGCTGATGTGGCTCAGTGGTTGAGTGCCGGCTTCCCACATATGAGGTCCCAGTTTGAATCACCAGGCCCAGTACCTAAAA
>JAQZBX010055727.1:0-18345 GCA_029593785.1 Cabassous unicinctus | reverse complement strand
AAATAAAATACTAATAGCAGTTATCTTGGAAAGCTTGTTTTCTATTCTCCTATATTTTGAAACATTACAGTGAGAATGGACTCCCTTTAAAGTAAAAATGTTATTCTATTTTTAATCACCTACTGTGTTTGATGTTCTTGATATATATATAATATATATTATTTAATTAAAGTAAGTTTAAGAGGAGTATGCATATTTGGCTCTTAAATAAAATATTGAGGCTTCTTGGTCTCTATTTTAATTATTAACGTGAAACACTGTCCTAAGCAATAATTATAAAACAGAGGAGTGGTAAATGCAAGTAAATTTTAATCTTATTCAACTTTAGAGAACCCACTGTTTCAACTATTTCAAAACGGGATAAGTAAAAAAATGGGAGAGGATCTTGAGCAATCATTTCAATGATCATTTACCAACAAGGCAAAATTCACAAACAGGCAACAGGTTCAACAGTCACACCTATACCTCATAATATTTTAAAAGCCACTTGTTAAAAAACACTCAGAGATTTAATAAGTGTCAGTGTAGTATACTCACTTAAGATTTCTGGGCCTTTTTCCTGCTTGGAATTTAAGAGACAAAATAGATTTGGATAGAAAGCATTTTAAAGAAGCAGGTTATGACCTAATTTAACATTTAAAGCATTTAAGAATAGACCTGAAGGTAATTATACCTTTTCAGAGCTTAGACATTTGAAAATCCAACCTTCTTTTTTCTAGGGCTCAGAGTTCTTTATTTTATGTCACTAGTTATTTTTCATCTAAATGAGAAGTTCTTACTATTATAATTTGTAAAATAATGAAGTTGTTGAGATACATTATCTTCACGGTCCCTTTGAGGCTTAAAATTTTATTATTCTCTGAAAGGCCACAATAATCACTATTTTTCCTTAGTTCTGATAGGAATAACTGGCAAAATTGGTATTTTTAGTTTTATTTTCACAGAGGATTACTTTTCATTAAAATAGATTTTAAAAGATATATATTCACATTTACACAATTTAAAAATAATGATTACAAAGAACTATGGCAAGAATATTTTCACTAATAGAATTTTGATTCTTTCAGAATATTAAAAAAAATCAACATTAGTATTAAGTACTTTCAAAAAACAACCAACCAACCTGATGACCTGGCTACAGTGGGCACACATTGGAGTTCGTTTCCCTGCAGGAATGTGTTCAGCTCTTTGCACTAAAGTGTCCTGCTCGCTTGGCTGGGGTTGCACCCCAGTTGAGTTGGCTGGTGCCACTGCCCCTGAGGAAGCTGCACTGTTTGAGATTCTTCCAGGGGAAGGTGCTAGGAGGTAAAACATAGAAGAGAATAAACCAATATAAACTTTTTCCAATAATAAAAAATAATAATTTTTCTGATAATCATTCATTTATTTACTAACTCACATTATGACAAGGATATATACCAAATACAGGGCTGTGGCTACAGGGATAAATAGAAAACAAAATCAAAGATTATGACACAGTGAAAAAAGTTACGACAGTTGCATCATAGGATATCAGGAAAAGCAGAAAGTTACCTTTGTTTCCAAAAGGACATATGGTTATGGTGAATAAAGAAGGAGAGGTTTTTCTAGTCACCTAGACATCTCTTCTCAGCATTAGTTAAAACTTCTATGTCCAGATATATCATAGACACATTAAAAACCTCAATGTGTTGAAGAAAACAAAAACAAACACAATATTCTCTTTCTTTCTGTATTCTCTAAGTAGATTGTGAAATTAATCACATACTCATGTAAGAATCATCCTTGATCCTTCTTCTTCAACATTCTCTTTGGTAATAACAGGTTCTGCTGATTTTACATTACAAATAGTTCTTAAATTTACTCCCATTTCTCCATTCCTACAAATACTGTCCCGGTTCAGGTCCTAATTGTCTCCCACCTGGATAGACAACCAAACCTCTTGTCTTCCTTAAATTCATCCTCCCCATACCGCATAAATCTGAAATCTGACCCGAGCACAACTCTGCTAAAGCATTTCAAGGATCTCCCTTTTCTGTGACCACTGAATGCAGTCTATGCTTCAGACTGCATAAAAGTCTCTCCAATGGTGCCTGCCCCACAACCTCATCTTCACCATTCTACCTTTCACTTTATGCAAGAGCCACCCCAAACTACCTCACTTTTTCTTGAGAATGAGTCTGTGCACAGGCTCTCTTCATTGTTAATAACACCATTTTTTAACTTTGTCCTCCTATTTACCTGGAAATTACTTTTCTTCCCCATTAGATTGCACGCTTTCTGAGAGTAGAAACTTAGGATTTATTAATAGCAACTAATATAGTGTCTGGAATGAATAAATGCAAAAACTGTTTGAGGGATTGAAATCAACAAAAGGCCTGCTCCTTACCATTAGGGAATTGAATACTAACAGAATAAAAAAGGTACACATTTAAAAGGTTAAAAAAAGGAACAACTTTTAAGAAAAACATACAAGTAACACAAATTGAGTGTTGTGTATATACACATGCACACACAAGTATATACATATACTAACAGTATCCATATTAAAGATGTGGTTAGAAATAGTTAAGATTAATTCAAATTGAAAGGACTGTTCTTCTTCACCAGAATAAAGTCTATTTGCAATGATGTCTAATGATGGATCAGAAACCCGAGTGTTTATAAAGACTTAGCACATTTCCTAAAGTGTTCTGACCGGCATTCAATCTGTGAAATGACATTTTACAGACCAGGGAGATCCACTATTGCCCATGTTTCAAGTGAGCCATCTGGACTAGGAACATTTTTTATTCTTAGACTAGTGCTTTCTCTTACAGAAATGAGAAAGAAAAATACTGTAATATTTACTTTGTACACTTTCTTTCTTGTTACCTCACTTACTTATATAGCACAATTCTCAACTCTGAGAGTCATCAATTTCTATATCCAGGCCTCATTTCTCTTGGAACACCAGCTATGCATTTTCAATGTCAAATTCTGCTATTGTCTTTACTTTCAAGACATCTAAAATGGATTTTGTCTTCTAGCACGTTACCAGCTCTTCCAGAACTCCTATTTGTTTGAATTCTTTCATTTATCTAGGCACTCTGCCTCCCATGTCCCTGATGGTCAGTTCCTAGACCCTAATAACTGTTTCAAAGCAAATGTTACTCAGGTCTGTTCCTTCTTTCTTATCCAAACCCACCTTCTATCATTGGAATTCTAATCTTGAATCCTTTAGGGCTGGACTATTAGAACAATCTCCTAACCAGCCGCTCTGCCGCCAGTCTGTTCTTCAATTTATTCTGCTAGATTATTTTTCCAGAAACAATACTCTGATCATAAATCCCTGCTTACAAAGTTTCTATAACTCCTCACTATAAACTATAAGCAGTCCTGACAGTTTAGTCCCTCAGTGAGTTCACCCCAATCTTCCTGACAACCTTGTTTTTCAGGCTTCCCTATATCGCTGTCATCATCATCATACTACATTATACTAATTGAATACTTACCTCGTGTCTTCACTATTTGAAGACATTATTCTCAAATCCTTACAACAACCTTATGATTTAGATACAAACAGATCCCTCCCCTTTTTACTTTATAAGGAATCTGAGGCAGGTTACAAAACTTGCCGAAAGTCACACAGCAGGTACCAGATCTGAACTCAGAAAGTCAACTCCACAGTGTGTCATCTTTTTTAAAAAGACTTATTTATTTCTCCCCCGCACCCGGTGTTTTTGCACTCGCTGTCTGCTCTCTGTGTCCATTCGCTGTGTGTTCTTCTGTGTCTGCTTGTCTTCTCTTCAGACAGCACTGGGAACCAATCCTGAGAGCTTCCAGAGTGGGAGAGAGGTGCTCAATCTCTTGCGCCACCTCAGCTCCCTGGTCTGCTGCGTCTCTTATTGTCTCTCCTCTGTGTCTCTTTATGTTACATCATCTTGCTGCACCAGCTCTCCTCTCGGGCCAGCACTCCGTGAGGGCCAGCACTCTGCGTGGGCCAGCACTCGGCGTGGTCCAGCTCATTGTGCAGGCCAGCTTGCCTTTACCAGGAGGCCCCAGGAATTGAACCCTGGACGTCCTACATGGTAGACAGGAGCCCAATCTCTTGAGCTACATCCACTTCCCGAGAGTGTGTACTCTTAAAACACTATGCTATAGTTTATTCACTGTCCCTCAAATTGACCATATTAGTCCCTGCTTTTATGACCGTCAGCCAATGAAATGTCCCTTTCTATACTGCTACTACTCATTTCCCATTCTTTAAGGCTCATGGTAGTCCCATTTTCTTCTCTAAAGTCCTCCCTTACCATCCAAGCTAGAAGTGTTCTCTTGTTCCTCTTAACATCTATAACCCCCCTCACCTGTATAGTTGCTATTTGTTAATGTACTATATTAACTTTTTTTCACTAAGCCAAATATAGACTATAAAGAAAATGGGGACAAACTGTATATTGTTTTCTATCCACTACTAGAAAACTGTCTTTCAAACAGAAGGTAAGAAATTAATATTTGATCAATTAAACGAAAAAGAGAACGTTCCAAAACTTTCATTTTGCTCTCTTAAAGAAGACCATAGAGATAGATATTTAAAAATGCAGCATAGGTTCAGAATTTCAAATAATGGGAGAGTTACCAATTGAAAAATTTGAATCCTGAAGTCAGGTTTCAAAGAGAGCCAAACCCTTTCATCTACCATATGTCTTTATTTTATCACATTTTCTGCACAAAAGCCCTAACGTACCGAGTCACTGAAACACTTTTACCAATGGAAGAGTGTAATAATTCTCCATCAGTCACTGTAAAATGGGACATAATCCATCTGGTCCAAGCTTCAAGGAGAAGATACATGGAGAACTAAATTAACACAAGAAGCCATTCTTAAACATGAAATATGTGACTGTCAAACACATAAAACAAGGCATTAAGCTCTATTGCTGTTCCTTTCTTGGGAAGAAAAGTCTTCCCTTCTGTTACTGCCCCTATTTTAACAACTTTAGATATGACAGAAATTGTCACACCTCTGTTTTGTTGCTGTGTTGCTAGCACATTGGCCTGCACACAAAGCTATACAAGTCCTGTTACTTATCGTGTCCTGAACATTTCCAAGCATAGTTATTTCCTGTATGAATAAAGTGATGTTTCATTTCTTCAGATTAAATTTCTCACTACTCCAGCACAGAAATGGGCAACGTTTCAGCAGTCAAGTGCCAACCCACTGTCCTCTGGTCACCTAGCTTACTGAGGAGAGGGAGTTCTAAGGAGGTGACACTTTGGGAGAGGGAAAGCAACACAAAATGAACTCTACTTACTTAATAATTTTGTAGAGAACTGTACTACCGCACAGTAAAGAAGTCATCCTATGGTAGCATAGGGACCAAAATACTTCAAATTTATTGAATACATTGTAAAATTACCTACATTTCTTTAGAGATAGCAGCTTAAAGATGACAACCTACTTATTTTTTTAAGTCCTAGTAAGACCAATAAATTAGAGTACTGAATTAGCCTCATTTCATAATCTAGGAATCTAAGTCACAAAAATGACTTATTCAAACTGAATGAATGAGTCAGTAAAGTGTCACAATGAAAACATCAGGAGGAAGTTAATTCTTGATTCAAGTTTTCCTTTTTAATCTTAATACTAACTTTCATTAAATTTGGCTTCTTTTGTGGCTAATCTCTATCCTACTTGGACTGTTTTTGAAAATTATTTTTTCTTCCTTTTGCATCAAATAAATTTCAAAAAACTCTACACAAAACTCATCTAGAAATTCAAAGTCACTAGCTACTCTCTCTCAGAATTACTGGTGTTTGGTAAGACCCTCCTTCACTAACATTAGATTTGTTAGCAATGCATCTCCTAAAGGTTTAGAATTACATATGTCCACACTTAATCCTTGCTTTTGTCTTTCATCATCATGACAGTCAAACCTAAAATTACAAAGATTAAACATAAAATAATGGGAAAATCTGGCACGATACTAGACTACTTTCTCAGTATACAATATACAAATGTGTCAAATCAATCAAGTGATATATACCTAACACAAAATACATTGAGTTGCTAGTTTTAAAAGTATTTGTCATAGTAATACATCTAAGAATTTTAAGGGGCAACAATTTTTAGTAAGCCCATCACTTACTAAACATGAAATTTAAATTACTACAAAGAATTAAAAAGGCATCTCTCTTGGATTACTGACACTTAATTGGAGATTAATAATGTTTAAAAAAAAATTGAACCACATAATATTCAGTAATTTAGTAGAATATCTACATCCTGTTATTGGGAAAATCTTTGTATTATATTATTTAGAAAAATAAAAAGTGAAACTTCTTTAATCTAGAAAGCTCTCTACCTTAGCAAGCATGCTTCTGATTTGGGCCTTTGTACTTTCTATTTTATCTGCCTGGAAAGCTACTACCCCCCCCGCTCCCTCCCTCCCCCACTAGTTTGTTCCTTGCCTCTGTGCAAAGGCCATTTTCCAATGTGGCTTTCTCTCACCATCATATATAATAGCAACCCCATCCACACACAAACACCACTCCCTAAACTCCTAACCTGGATTATCTTTCTCCATAGCACTTAGCCCTGCCTAACATATTCTTTTTATTGTTTCTCTGTCTCACCCACTCCTACAGGGCAGGGACACTGTCTATTTTGTTCATTATTATATTCCTAGCATCCAAAACAGCCCCTGGCATATTCACTAAATATTTGTTTAGAGAATGAATTATTCTAGCACCAAAATTATTGTCTTCCCACTAAAAGGAATCAGAACGTAGAGAAACTGCTGATTGAGGAAAGAAATGAACAAGGTGAATCTGGAAGATCGTGTCAAACTAGAAAGTAAGGAAGCTATCAAAGATTACTGGGGGTTATATCAAAGGACTTGAAGAAACAGAAGGGTCAGTTTGAGCATTAATAAGGGTTATAACTACAAAGGATTGAAATACTTCAGATATGTTTAAATCCATATCTTCACAATGATTCTGGATTTTAAAAATGCATGATTACCTTTAAAGGATGCTAAGTAACCAATTCATTAATTTAAAAGCCAGTAATATTTAATAAAGGAAAAGGAGCAAACTTTGACAATTTATCAACTCATAACTGATCATAATTCATTAATATCCCTCCCACTCTTCTTCCATCTCTGCATTATCCTCAAATTCTAAATATTTATTCCATAATATTAAGTATGATCTCTAAAAGAATGCTTTTAAAAAACATAACCATAATGCCTTTATCAAACCTAAAACAAAACAAAAATATTACCTAATATTAAATAACCTGAAAATTTTCCATCTTTTCTGATTACCCCCTATATTAGTTTTCTATGGCTGCTATAACAAATACTAAAAACTTAGTGGCTTAAAACAACCCAAACTTATCATCTTACAGATCTATATATACATTAGAAGTCCTAGTTGGATCTTACTGGGCTAAAAGCAAGGTGCTGGCAGGGCTGTGTTTCTTTCCGAGGCTCTAGGGGAGAATCAGTTTTGTCTTTTTTAGCTTCTACAGGTGGCTCATGACCCCCTTCTCCATGTTAAAAACCAGCAATATCAGGTAGAGTCCTCATATTGCATGACTCTGACCAATTCTTGTGCCTCCCTCTTCCACTTCAAGGACCCTTTGATTATACTGGGCTCACTGGGATAATCCAGAATAATCTCCCTAATTAATGTCAGTTGATTAGCAATCATAATGCCACCTGCAACCTTAATGCCCCTTTGTCATGTAAGGTATTGTATTGTTTCAGGAATTAAGATGTGGACATTTTTTGAGTTTCATTATTCTGTCTACCAGACACTCCTCAAGGCAATATTCCGCCCCCTCCAATGCAATATTAACCAGGATCCAAATAAAGTCCTTACATTGCATTTGGTTTTATGTCTTTTGACTCTCTTCTAATCTATAATCCCCTCCCATTCTTCTATCCCTTGTAATACACATATAGAAAGAAGTAAGTCTCTAGTTTTTAGTTTGTATTTGAACTTTTTTATAAAAAAAAGTAAAAGAAAAGTGAATAATGGAATCTCAATTGTTTAATCTTTACAATTACATGAAGTATTATGATTATTTAATGGATGAGGAATATAAAGTTCAGAAAAGTGATTTGCCTAAAGGCAATGAAATGAAATGGAGCAAATATTTTTTGAATAATGACTACATACCAAACAATGTGCTGGGTTTTATAGCTGTGAATTAGACAGGCATAGTTTTTGCCCTCATGTAGTTTAAAGAAGATTGTAGACTAATAAACAGTCATCTACTTTATAGTGGGATAAATGCTAGAATAATGGAATGAAAATGAGCTCATTATAGATATTTATGAGGCAGGTTAGTATAGGGAAAGGTAAGACTTGGGTCACAGCTGAAGATCCAGCAGACAACATGGCTGTGAGACCCCGTCCGGAAACCTCCTGAGGGATTCTGCAAGACCCTGGAATGAGAATGTCATTTGGAATGAGAATCCCATTTGGGATCAAGGAAAGCCCTGGATATCCTCAAAAGGCCTCACCATTGGCCCCCTGAGAAATGACAGGTGGAGCAACGAATCAGAACAGCAAACTTTTTTAAAAAAGCCCTGACCTGGGGTCCCAAGTGTGCAACTCACCCTGTAGTATGCTCACGGTCCATGCCTCAGCATGGACTGTGTACTTTTCTTGTGTTCCCGTTTCTTAATAAACTCTTTACTCCTTTGCCTACCCTATGACGTGTCATTAAATTCTTTTATGCAACATCAGCCAGGAACCTAGAAGCCCAGAAACCAGAGCCATCCAGTAACATTTATACATTCATCAATTATTTATTCAGAGCCTACAATGTGTCAGACACTATGCTATGCAAGGGTACATAGCGGAAGACAAAATATATATGGTCCATTCTCTCAGAGAACTCATAGACTACTTTTTTTTTGAGTTGAAGGTACCTGTAGTTCATCCAGGTAGAGATAGTCTATAAACTCAAAAGAAACATCTGAGAAAGAAAAACTGATTGAAAAGTCATGAGTATATTGATGATATCTGAGGTTGTAAAAGTGAATAAGATTGTTCAGGGAAAGTGTAGAAAAGCCTCTAACATAGAAGACCAGTAACAGAAACACTTTGGGGACAGACAGAAATGTGGGGACAAACCACAAATTTGGTGTCATGGAAGCCAAGGCAAAGAATGGAGAGTGTGGGATCCAAAGCTATGTCTGTTTGACTCCAAAGCCTATGCCATTATGCAATGATTCACTGAATATGAATTATGTGCCAAATGGGTGCCAGCTCTTTGCCTTGATCCGTTATCATATGAAGGCAGATCTCATCAAATATGATCTCAACTTGGAAAGACTAAATTCTTGACTAATTTAAGGAGGAGGGGATAGTGATAATTGAGATGATTAATTTCTGTTATTTTAATCTCCTTACTCAACCTGCTAGAGTAAATTTAGGAATAATATATGAAAACAATTTTAATTTTGCCTGGTGTCTCTAACAGCTTAGATTATTACATGTAAAGTTTTCAGGAATTCTGTAAACTATTCAGTTCAGAGATAATACTTTTTGTTCCCTAAACTGGGCTTCTCATATTTTTCAGCCATTACAATTAATGACTTCAAAGTTTCTGAAGTAAACCATGGATTTAGGGTTGAATTTTTCATATTGTGAGAAACAGTTTTCCTTTAGTGGATTTGTATAAATTGCTTCAGAAAGGAAAATATAATTGTAGGTCTAATACTTGTGCTAGGGACAAATAGGCTTAGAGTACTGCTAGAATTCTGAATCCATTTTGTTGAATGAACTCCATACTGGAGAAAATACTTCAACTCCTACTGTTGAATTAAGATAAAGCTGCAAAGTTATGGGAGTACATCTAGGGATGACCATAAACATATTTCTTTGTTCCTTAAAAAAATACTGTAACATTTCATTCTCATGAAGTCAGAAATAAGGCTGATATTGAAAATATCAATGACTACTACCCCCCCCCCCAAAAAAAAGGGCAAATGTTTATAGCCCTGACAAGAGAGAAGTCACTATGTGAGATTTTATGTGTGAAAAACAACTGGCTCAACTGCAAGGGGTGTTCCTATTAAAAACACTGAGACTAATGTAGTACTTGTATAAATAACTGGGCTACATCAAAGTGATATTTTGACACTACTGGGGAGATAAAGTAGTGTAATTCAACATCTCAAAGAATATGTTCTCAAAGGTATGGAAGAAATTTTACACATACTAAATTGGGCAGCAGTGATGGCAACGTCTGAATATTATTGTGTACAGCAAGTGCTTTCTTCTCTGCTCCTTACCCAACCATTTCAAACAGATGGTGGCCAAGACAAGCATAAAATTTGCATTTTGTCGGTCAAACTGCTTATGTTAAAAGCATAAATAACAGTCTACTCTTCCTAATCCAGGCATGAAATCATATCCAGCAGAAACGGGAAAAGTTTAAAGATAAGCCCAGATCTAGGATCTGAGGAAACTATATTATGGTGAGTTCTGTGGCAATTTTATTAAATGGAATGAAGGATTTTTAATTCAGTGATTAAAAGCAAAATTGGGCAGATTAAACTATTATAATTTCTAAGTAGTGGAGAATGTTGGTATGTATGTCATAAAGAAGTGGAACAGGTGCACCCAAGGCTAAGTATCAAATATTTCTGCAACTTCAAGAGGCTAGTTTCTTCCATTAGCAACCAGCCTTTCAACTTTAAGAACCCAGATTAAACTGGCTCTAGAGTGTCTTAATTAAAGTGAATATGGGGACTTGTATTAGGTTCCGTTCTCTTTTTAATTTGTTACATCATATACCATCAAAATTTGGTAAGTATGGACTTGTCTTTTACTCTCTTCTGACTCCAATCAGAAAATTTTCATTTGGTTGAAGTTGCAAGTAAAAAACCCATTCTGTACATTGCAGATAAAGATGTGATATCTTAAAATAATGGGTTTTGCCATCGTTCAATTAAAAAGTAACAAATTATTTTACTTATCACAATATGTACAGGATTTTCTAAATATGTAATCTCAGTATCACTGTTCCAATTCCTAATTTCACAATGGGAAGAAAAAGCTTGCACTTAATTGTTGGAGGCCAATGTGCTTCACGTAAAGAAAAAAAAAAAAAGGAAATAAAGAAACATGTAAAAGGGAAAAAAAGGAAAATACTCAGAATATATTTTAAAAAAAACAGGCTTGATTCATGACCTCAGGAATGCTAAAGATGGTCAGTGGTAAACCAGTAAGACTCTGTAAGCTAAGAACTTATTTAGGATATTAAATTTGTAGAAATTTGCTCACATTTGGATAAGAAAACTAAAAAGACACATATATTAAAATTTTTATACTCACATCATATTTCCAACATAACATGAAACCCAAATGGGTTTTCACTTTTTTATGTGAGAAAGCAGCAGACTCAGAAATAAAGGACAATGGTACCTTAAGCTTGATTTGTCTGTATAAATAGAGTTCTTACTATTTAGAACACACACACACACACAAAGGCAAAAGGAAAGAAAATTTAAGGAGATTTTCCCCAGGTCAAACAGCATCAACAATGTTTCTAATGAGGAATACAAGATTCTTAAATTCTACTACATCTCTAAAATCTCTTTCTTTCTCAATTAAAGTCATTAGGTCTCTGGGGTAAATGAAACTTTATTATCATTATCCAAAATTCTATTTGAATTTCCTATCTCTTAAAAGCAGGAAACATTGCTCATCTATTTTATGCTGTAGGAAACAATACAGTTAACAAAATGACTTAATATTAAGACACACTTGGGCACCTGGTTCTGCTACTTTCTAGCTGTGTGATCTTAGAAATGTCATCATTCTGGGTCTTAGTTTACTCATCCATATAATAAAAATAAAAAGTACCTCAAAGTGTTGAGAGGGTTAAATGAAGTAGTATATGTAAAGTGTTTATTTATAGTTACTGGAATGTATAGGAAATGCTTCATAAATATCAATGATTATTATTATATTCTGATAAAAGACTTGTACAAGATTTTAAAATATTCATTCATTCAACCACTACTTACAAAAGGCATATAACATTTTACATCTTGGAACTTTCCTGGTATGAAAAATACATTCAAGAATAAGATACCTGTCTTCCAAAAGTTTATTTTCTAGCGGTTGATGTAGATAAGCAAATAGGCAATCAAGAGTATCCTGGGATAAGTGTTGCCAATGGCGCTCTTGATCTTCAATAGTTTGCATCTACTTTTCAGAATTATCAAGCATAATTTACCCTTTTTCCCATGGCTTAAATCCAGGGTTGGCAAACTTTTTTTGGTCAAGGGATAGAGAGTAAATATTTTAGGCTTTATGGGCTGTATGGTCTCTGTTGCAACTACTCAATTCTGCCATTGTAGTACGAAAGCAGCCATAGACAATATGTAAAGAAATGAGGATAGCTGTGCTCTATAAAACCTTATTTACAAAAACAGGCAGCAGGCCATAAGTAATTCACAGGTACTGTGGTTTGCAAAACTCCATAAGCACCAATTAATAAGAAGGAATAATTTTTATGGAAAGCATATATAAACATCTTCCTTTACAAAAAGTTTAATATTTTAATCTCAGTATGAAAGAAAAAATGGGAAGAAGAAAGAGAATTTACAGATATATACTTGTATCAGCACTGGAAAGCTTCCAAAATGAAAATAAATTCCAATAAAAGAACATTTAGATGAAAAGAAAGAAGGCAGTTAATATTTGCTACTTTTTTTCTCTTTCCTAATCTGAGATTCATGATTCTAAAAAAAAAAATCTCCTTGGCATATAAGGAGGTACACAGCATATTCACATGCTTCACACCTCAATTTCGACAATGGACAGCTTTAGTCATGCCTTTTCAGTTTAATGATGTCAAAATGAAGTAGAATAGATAATAATAAAACATTATTAGAAGAGATGAAATACATGCAACTGGTAGCAGTTTACTTATTCATAAAAATTTTAAAAAATGGAACCAATAAATGTATTCAACTTAATTATGTAAATATAGTTATCTTCATTTACTCCTCTAGCAAAAGCCTACAATAAAATTTGGGATAGTTGCAGAAATAATAATTTCCTTTCTTACTCTTATCTCCTTTAGATTTAGTCCTCCTCAAACTTATTCCCTGGTGTTATCTTTTGATACAGAAAAAAATTACTATTCAGAATAAAAAAAACTGAGTTCCAATCACTATAATTCCGAACAATTCTTTTGACATCTGACTTCTCTCAGACTCTTATCTCACTGCTAAAATGATGCCCATTTTAATATATAAATTAAATTGTGCACTATAAATGAAAAGATGATTTGTAAAATTTAAAGTATTAGAAAAATATCACTACTACCACTAATCAATGAAATATACCATTTTACAGGTAAATGAGCTAGTTTGTTCCCTTTTAGGCTGCCCATTATGTCCATGAGTTTCAAGTCCCCAAGTGGGGATAATGAGAACTCTGCAATACAGGGTACAACAGAAGCTAGTCAATCAAATGTTCACTTTGAAAAGTAAGTTTATATCTTTTCCCCCTTTTATTTGACCAAAAGAAATTTACTGTGTCCCCAAAAAACTTTCAAATTATCACAACTTTTCTATTTACAGCTCACTAGCATCATACTTCAAAATGCAAAACAACTTGTATCCTTAAAAGAAGTCACCAATTTTCACAAATCTCATTGTCAATTAACAGCCCGTGTCTCTACTCTATATTTTAAAATGTCAAAACTGTTTTATAAAGAAAAAAACAATTCACAAATAATTGTGTGTGTGTGTGTGTGTGTGTGTATATCACCTGATTCATATAAAGGGAATGATGCCTTAAGCAGAATGTAAGGAAAATGATATTTGTTCAATATGGCATCTCAGATATTAAGAATATACATTATGAAAAGGTAAAACACTACTAATATACTGTCACTGTAATATCAATTAAATGCCTTCACTTTCCTCAGAAGAACTCTTGCCTCCATAGATACACTTAACAATGGAAAGGAGGGAGGGAGGGAGGAGAGGGAGGGAGGGTGGGAAATCCATTAATTTCTTCCCAATATCAGAGTACATAAGAGTAAACAGGGCT
This sequence comes from Cabassous unicinctus, assembly GCA_029593785.1. Classification (NCBI taxonomy): domain Eukaryota; kingdom Metazoa; phylum Chordata; class Mammalia; order Cingulata; family Chlamyphoridae; genus Cabassous; species Cabassous unicinctus. The sequence continues at coordinate 4,293 of JAQZBX010055727.1, read as the reverse complement.
CCACCAGGAATTGGGTGTACATACAATTGAAGAAGGCATGATGGTGGCATTATCTTAGCATTCTGTAAGAACTTCTAATGAAAACAGCAAAAGGAAAATTTTCAGCATAGCCAGAAAACATTAACTACTGTGAAAGAAAACATGAAAGCTTTTTATTTTAAATGGCTCTAAGAAATAAAGTGATAGTGTTTACTATAGAAAATGTATTGTATAGCTCAATGATTTCTAAGCAATACACTGTTATTTATTAAATATATATTATAATGTAAATACATTTATTGAGTATCACTACAGATACTCTCAAAATCAACATATTTTGAAATGGGAAAGAACATTACTTAATGTATTTATTAAAAAAAAATACACCTATGGACTTGAAGCTTTGAAGTACATGCAAATAACAACATGAGTTATTTAATTTTTGAACAATGGGTCTCTAGAATTTTTCTTATTTTGTTTTGGAAGAAATCTTTTCGCCATTCAATACTCTCTATTTGCATGACAACATATAGCACAAGTACTTACTGCAAAGGCAAAAAAAGGCAACCAAAGCAATGAGGATCATGCCAAAGCCACAAATCTCATATTTGCAACTATAAACAACTGAAAAATAGGCAACATTTAGAAAATGTTTATTTAAGGGAAATAAATGCACTCACCAGAGGAAAAACTGCATTAAGGGGTAGGTATCTCATTAAAGTAAAATTTAACTTATTTCTCAAGCACATTACAAGAAGAAATCCTTCAGATTTACATTTTATAACTTGATACATTATATTAAAAAAACCTAAAGATATATATTCAATTTTCCAACTAAGTACAATTTCTCTAAGCAGAATACTATTTTCTACCTGTGTCTGAACAGAAGATATGTAAGAACTCTACAGGGAATGAGGGTCCCTAGTAAAGCAATGGTTAAACTTGTCTCCCAGTCATGATAAAATTTAAGTACCTTGCCATTCTCTAGCTCATGGAATTTCTCTCTTCCCATTGACACTGCCTAGGGTAAGAGTCACTGTTAAATGGTCTCCCAAACTGCAATCATAATCTCCATATCACCTTCATAATGATCTTTTAAACACATGGAAGCTATAATGATCTTTTAATAATGCAAATCTGATTGTTCTACCACCCATCTTAAAAATCTTATAATAGTTTCCTTTCATTATCAAGTCCAAAGCTCTTTTATCCAAAGCTCCCAATTAACTAATGAAGCTTTCTTTCTCTCTGGTCACTAGATATAATGAACTTAATGAACCACTTGCTCTTCCTTCAAGAGGCCAAGTTCTTTCAGAACTTTTGAAAGTTCCCTTTCCTTGCCTCTTCCTAAAAATGTCCAATTGATGAAAGATTATTAAAATAGTTCTATTGTTCATTACGGACTACATATGATTTTGCTTTAGCCACAAATATTATTTATTCCTGCATAAAATAGGTCTCCACTATAAACAAATTTCTACCTCAAGGTTGTGTCCTTGGAACTTTATCCAAATTTCTTTCTATTCTTTCCTTTGATCTAGATATCTACATCTTCTGACGTGAGCCTTGTAATCTGACATTTAACTTTTCATTGCAACGTTTTTTCAGAACTTCTATGTTTTCTGGTGCTTTACCTCCACAGTGACAAATCAGGTGATTCTATATCCCTAATATTCCCTCTGCATTCCATTACTTTATTCTCTATATGTCATAAATTCCTATTTTTTTTAGGAAAAAAATTCTTACCACAGGACTTCAGATCTATTATTATTAATAATTTTAATTACTGGAAATAAATAATATTGTACTAATTATAGTACTGCTTATGTTCACAACTTTAACTCCTATGGCAGCCTTCACCTCTTTGGCAAGTGAATTATGTATCCCTTACCATATGAAGATGTCCAAAATAAGACAAACGGACCTATTCACCCACTTACTCATTCATTGACATCTACTAAGGACCTATAAATTGTGCCAGGTATTTGTAAAACTAAGATTAGTAAGACTTAGTCTTGTCCTTAAGGGGATCTGAAAGCTGTACTAAAAGACAAATATGCAATCAGTTAAAATAAACATGATGAATGCTATAATAAAGCCACCAGTACAATTTTGTAGGAGCACAGAGAAAAAATAGGTAAATATTTACAGGGATCAAGAAGACTTCACAAAGGAAGTGATATCTGGTGAAGAGAAGTTTCTGAGGGGCAGAGACATGGAAAAGCATTTCACATAAAAGGAGCAGCTTGTACAAAACACAAAGGTGTGTGCCCAAGGAATGCTATGAACTCATGAACTTTAGTATGACTGAAGTATAGGAAACATGAGGGAAAAATAGTACAAGCTGAAGCTGGAAAAGAAGGTTGGCATAAGGTTGTAAGGACACTGCAAGCCCTGTTAAGAAACCTATCATTTAACCTGGTAGCAGAAAGGCCAAAACATTTTCAAGCAAGGAAGTCACATGAGAACTGTTTTTGTTGAATGGGTAATAGTGTAAATTATTAATGTTATAAGTAAAAAGAATAAAGGGGTAGAAATCTAGCTTTTCTTGAGTACCCTCTATGTATTAGGCACACTATAGATATTATATCACTTAATCTTCACAACCATGCTATAAGGGGCATTTTTAGATCCTATTTTAATAGATGAAGAAATTGGAGCCTCAAAAATGCTCCATTTGGGGAACTTCTCTAACCTTCTAAATTCATACCCCATAAGGCACCACCAGTAAGAAAACTGAGTTCAGTGAACAATGGGCCTGATCTAGCAAGGCACTACTTACAGTATAATGACTTAATCATTCTTACTTTGTATATGATTAAACTAAAATTAGAAAATTGATGTGTTTCCAACATACAATGGCTCTTCATGACTTCAATACTGGATTTGTAAAAAAAATATGACTATACCTTGTAAGATAATATTTTATATGTATATTTGCACCTAATGAGCTAAAGTTACTTAATCTAATATCTGTAACCTAAATAGAATCTAGGATAAACATTACAAAACAAATGAGGTCACCTAAAAAAAAGCACTGTGCAACACTTAGGAACATATTTTTAAACTTTTACCATTATATTTACAAAGATTTTATTTAATCATTTATTAATTATATATAACATGCATATAAAGTCTATCAGCAGTAAAAGTATAAGAATGTTCTTTGTAACAAATGTATGATACTAATACAAGGTGTAATAGGGTGGTATGTAGGAAAAAACACACCTAATATAAATAATTGGCAATAGTTAGAACTATTTTAGTAATCTTTCATCAATTGTAACAAAGGTAACTACTGTTAAAAAACAGTACAATTATTTTTAAGAAGTCCTATCATCAATTATAACAAATGTTCCACACCAGCGCAAGGTGTTGGTGGTTAGGATGGTGTTTGGGAATCCTGTATTTTATGCATAATTGGCTTATAAACTCAAAGATTCTCTAATTTAAAAAATCTATCAGCAAACAGTGAATACAAATAGTCAATTCAAACATAAGTTAAATATGGTGAATTAAAATACAACAAGTGAAAAATGAATTCAAATATAAGTTTAAAAAATATACATCCCTAATTCTGAAAAATAACAAGAAAAACCCCACCTTTAATATATTTTTCTAGATTCAAGTCAATGTTTCTAAAAAGATTATTGCATCTTAATTATGGAAGAATCACCAAAGACACAGGACAAGCAGGAATCAGTATTGCTAGCTTACATAAAATTCAAGCTTGGATTCTTACTTCTTTTGTATCTTAATACTTTCATCCAGACTTTGAACTTTTGATCATTTTGCATCCTCAATGTTGAGCTCTTTGTCAATCACTGGCAAGCTTGTATGTGTGTGTTGTATGTTAAACTATATGCCTGAGAAAAAGATGATCCAATCTAAACTATAACGCTGGTACATATACACCTAGTTCCTATTTATCAACAGGTATAGCATTACTGTGTTCTTGAAAGAATTCTGGCTAACAGAAGCTATATAACACCACAAGAAATGATCTAAGATTTAAAATCGGGAGTTTAGTGGAGGTAATAGAAACCCATGACAGGCTTAGAATACACTGGAAGGTCTTAAAATTTCAATCAGCCTTTTCAACGCAGTCTTCTTCTTGGCCCATCATTTCAAAGCTATATTAGTCATCACACAATACACAGACGAGAGACTGAAATACTTATTTAAGTCAGTGATTTTCAACCTTTCTCTTCTCGCTGTAATACACAATTAAGAAATACACTTTATCTTCTGATCCAAAATATATGTGTGCATGTGTCTCTGAGTATACACACACTTTCTGATATACATATATAT
>JAQZBX010055726.1:0-18337 GCA_029593785.1 Cabassous unicinctus | reverse complement strand
TATATATATATATATATATATATATTTAGTAAAGGAATGAATGAACACAATCAGTAGAATTATTTATGTTAGACTAGTTGAAAGAAATGTTAATGTATTTGAGATACTGCTTAGCAAATGTTATGGTATATTTGAAAGGTTAAGTGCACAAACCTTCTAATAGGGCATTCTTGAATTTAAATAAGTATAATAAACCCTGTCATTTCCAGCACTTAAAAATTATATTCTACTTCTTAAAATAGCTGAAGTTCAATTTTAAGTACTATTATATGATATTTAAAAAGGCAAAATCTGATTATAACCTGGAGTTTCAATACACAATTGTTATTAATATAATTTACTAATAGTAAGAAATGAATATTTTTAATAAAACTGTTAGTGACATTTTCTTAACTGTATGGGAAAATCTGCAACTATGACATTAAAGAGATAGCTAAAAATAAAAAGAAAGAAACCTCTGTAAAACATGTAAAAATGTATTTGAAAAACCTAAAAGTCCTAAATAAATTCAATAGTGAGTCAATATATAATGTATAGTACTTATTATGTGCCACAAACTTTCTTACATTTTGAGATACAGCACTTAACCAAATAGATAATATTACAGTGAAAAGAGCCGATTATAATACAAAAAAAAACAAAAAAACAAAAAACATTATAAAGATAATAAGTGTTATGAAGAATAAGTACAATTGCACAATTAAAGAAAAAGTTATGGGAAATAATATTATTTTACATTGATTACGCCAGGTAAGCCTAATAATATGGTATTTAATCAAATACTAAGTAAAAGGGAGGGAAGGGTATTCCAAGAATACTTGTAATGGAAGGATATTCCAGGCAATATCCTTCCCACATGCCCCTCCTCCTAGAATTGGCCCTCCAGGCTAAAGCAGCTTGAGACAATGAGAGGAGTGTAAGAAACTTTGAAGACAAACTTGAGCAAATGCCTGCCAGCTTCAAAAACCCAGGAGAGGAAGTTCTGTTTGTCTACTGGGAAGCAGATGGGACAAAACCCTGTACACAGGGAAACTCCAAAACATATTATAAGCAAAGGTCCAAGACAAGACACAGGCCCAAAAAAACAGGTTTACATATTTTTCTCAAGTGCACATGGAATATTCCCCAGAATAGACCATATGGTAGGTCACAAAACAAGTCTCAATAAATTCAAAATATATTTAAATCATACAATGTATATTCTCCAACCACAAAGGAATGAAGCTAGAAATCAATAACAGAGGGAAAAATGGAAAATTTAAAATTTTGTGGAAATTAAACAGCATATTCTTTAAAAAAACAATTGGTTAAAGAGAAATCAGAAGCAGAATTAAGAAACTTCTTGAGGAAAATGAAAATTAAAGTATAATATATCAAAACTTATGATATGCAGCAAAGGCAATGCTGAGAGGGAATCTTATAACTCTAAAAGCTTACATTTAAAAAGCAGAAAACTTCAAATCAGAGAATTAACTTCAAAACTGGAAGAAATATAAAAAGAAGAGCAAACTAAACCCAAAGGAAGAAGAAGGAATGAAATAAAGATTAGAGATAAATTAAAAAGAAAACATATTAAGAATAGAGAAAATCAACGAAATCAAAAGTTGGTTCTTTGACTAGACCAATGAAATTGACAAAACTTTAGCAAGACTGAAAAACTGAAAGTAAACAAGTAAATCAGAAATAAATAGGGGGACATTACTACCAACCCCACTGAAATAAAAAGGGCTATGAGACAATACTATGAACAACCGTACACCAATAAATTAGATAACCTAGATGAAATGGACAAATTCTTAGAAATAGACTAACTTAGACATTGACTCAGGTAGAAATAAGAAATAGTATCAAAATATTACTAGTAAAGGATTGAATCAGAATTATAAACCTCCCAACATTGAAAAGCCCAGGATTAGATGACTTCTCAAGGCAACTCTACCAACCATTCCAAGAAGACTTAGCTAGAGTTATGCTCAAACTCTTCCAAAAACTGAAGAGTTGAGAACGTACCCTAAAGCATTCTACAAAGCCAAAATCATCGTCATACCAAAGCCAGATAAAGATAACAAAAGAAAACAAAACTACAAGTGCTATCTCTTATGAATATAAATGCATAAATCCTCAACAAAATACAAGCAAACTGAATCCAGCAGTATATTAAATGAATTATACACCATGATCAGGTAGGGTTTTTCCCTTTTATGCATGGTTGGTTCAACATAAGAAAATCAATGTATGTTATACATCACATTTACACAATGAAAGAAAAAAAAAACATATGATCTTCTCAATTGTTTCAGAAAAGGCATTTAACAAAATCCAGCACCCTTTCTTGATAAAAACACTTAGAAGACTAGGAATTGAAGGACATTCCCTCAACATGATAAAGGGAAATATGAAAACCCGGAACTATTTAATGGTGAATACTGAAAGCATTCCCTCTATGATCAGGAACAAGACAAGGATGCCCATTGTCACCATTGTTATTCAACATTATACTGGAATTTCTTGCCAGAGTGATTAAGCAATAATAAAAGGCATCAAAATTTGAATTATTTTAATTGTTATGATAAAAGAATCAAATATTTAGGAATACAAATAATGAAGTATACAAAAGACTTATACACAGAAAACATTGCTAAAAGAACTGAAAGAAGGCCTAAATAAATGGCAGGCCTTTTCATGTTCATGGATTCTAAGGCTAAATATCATTAACATGTCAATCCTTTCCAAAGCAATTTATATACTCAAGGAAATCCCAATCAAAATCCCAGCAACCTTCTTTGCATAAATGGAAGTGCTAGCCATCAAATTTATATGAAAAAGTAATGATCTGTTAATAGTTTAAGCCATCTTGAAAGAGGAATGAAGTTGGATGACTCACACTTTATCTTAAAACTTACTAAAATCCATAGTAATCAAAACAGCTTGTTACTGGCACAAGGAAAAAATATAGGTCAATAGAATAAATTTGAGAGCTCAGAAATCAGCCCTCACATTTATGGTCAACTGATTTTTGGGGACAAAACCACTCAATTGGGGAAGAATAGTCTCTTCAACAATGGTACTGGGAAAACTGAATCTCCATATGCCAATAAAGAAGAAGGACTCCTACCTGAAACCTTATATAAAAATCAATTCAAAATATAGCAAAGACCTATATAGAAGAGCTATATGAACTATTAAACTCCTGGAAGGAAATACAGGTAAACATCTTCAAAACCTTGTTTTAGGCAATGGTCCCTTAGACTTTTCACCCAAATCACAATAACAAAAGAAAAAAATGTATAAATGGAACCTCATCAAAATTAAAAACTTTTGTGCCTCAAAGGACTTTATCATGAAAGTAAAATGACAACCTACACAATAGGTGAAAATGTTTAGAAAACAATATCTGATAAAGGATTAATATCCAAAATATATAATGAAATCCTTCAATTTAACAACAAAAAAAGAAAAACAATCCAATTTAAAAATGGGCAAAAGTCTTGAATAAACATCTTTCCAAAGAATATATACAAATGGCCAGAAAGCACATGTAAAGTGACTCAACATCATTAGGCATCAGGGAAATTCAAGTCAAAACAACAGTGAAATATCATTTCACACTCATTAGAATGGATGCTATTTTAAAAGGGGAAATATCAAGTGCTGGAGAGGATACAGAAAAGAGGAACACTCACTCATTTCTGGTGGTAATGTAAAATGGTGCAGCCACTGTTGCTGACACTTTGGTGGTTCCTCAGAAAGCTGAGTATAGAACTCAACTACCATAAGAATGGGTAATACCACTGTTAGTTGTATACTCAAAAGAATTGAAAACAAATATTTTCACACCAATGTTCATAAAAGCATTATTCACAATTTCCAAAAGATGAAAGCAACCCAGGTGCCCATCAAAAAATAAACTGATAAATAAAATGTATATATATAAAAATATACATACACACAATGGAATATTATTCACCCATAAAAACCAATGAAGTTCTGCTACATGCAAACATGGGTAAAAGTTGAAGACATGATGAGTGAAGTTGTGGGAACCCTCTGATCTTTACATCTAAGAAATAGCTTGGAGGCTGTTTTCTTAGCCCACACAGAGAAATCACCATTCTTGCTTACTCTATCTCCCTTATCTCCCACCTTATCTCCTAAGTATATCACTAAATGTTTCTGTAATCCTGCTTTCCCATTATCAGCCTGGAATTCTTATGTGACTATTTACATCCCCCATGTGCTTTACCTGACTGCTGCCCTGCACATGCACCCTGACGTTGACTGTGGAAAAATCCTGAATAAAAGGCGTGCTGGGGATCAGCTCCGGAGGAGAGCTTCTTCAGCTCTTCTCCCCCTGACCTCTCTCAACCTCCATGTTCAGAGTAATTTCATTGCTTTATTGCAGGCTCTGCTGGACAGACCTCTGCAAGACTTTGCAGGACAGATTCCTGCAGAAGTAAATCAGGCATAAAAGGACAAATAGTGTACGATCTCACTGATTTTAAAGAATTAGAATAAGCAAACTCATAGACCCATAAACTAGAGTTTAGATTACTAGTAATGTGGGGCAGGGAATGGGAAGTTAAGGCTTAAAATGTACAGGGCTCCTATTTTGACTCATGGAAATGTTTTGGTAATAGATGGTGGTGATGGTAGCACAACATTGTGAACATAATTAATAGTACTCTATACCTGAATATAACTAAAAGGATAAATGTTAGATTTTGTCTATGGTAAAAGAATAAAATTTTTGTAAAAATCCATGCAAATACACTACACAAACAGTGAACCTTAAATTATACCATGGACTATAGTTAGTAATACAATTATAAAAATGTATTATAATCAATTGTATCAAATATTCCATAACAGTGCAAGCTGTTAACAGTAGGGTGGTATGTGGGGATCCTGTATTTTATGCACATTTGTTCTTTAAACCCACAATTTCTTTAATAAAGTAAATAATAAAATAAAACAAAGAAACAAACAAAAAGGAAAAAAAATCCCCAATAAGAGATAAGAATATTGGAAAATAAGAAGTATTGGGGAGACATATGTGGGTGAACTCATGGGAATGAAGAGAAAAAGTGTTGAGTATCATTTTTTTCACACCAAAGAGCACCCACTACATTGGCAGTATAAAACCAAATGGACAAGATGATTCAACCTATAGAAATTAGCCAAACTCTGCATTTGGCCAGCACTGTTCTTTTGTAAAGGGCTCATTGATGAAAATTACAATTTTCCATGAGCCTAAATTATGGGTCCTCTTTCACCAAGTGAGATTTAGCTATTGTCATTGCTGAAGCCCAATGTGCATTAAAAGAGGCCAAAGAGACAAATGAGCCATCTGTGACATGTTTGATTACATGGGACCCTTTCTAATGTCAGAGGGAAATTTTATCATACCCAGGATTGACATGATTTAGGAAATGAGTTTGTCTCCTCTGCCTTTTGTACCTCAGGCAACAATGCATTCAAGAGCTCAAAGAATGTCAGATTTGCTAATATGCATACTGCATGACTTTGCTTCAGACCAAGATAGCCATGTTACAGAAATGGTGAGACACCCGTATACTCATTATCATGGGATCAACTGTTATTACAACTTACTACACTTTTGAAAAAGCTGCCATTATGATAGTGCAGTGGAAAACATGCCTTTTGAAATTATAGCTGAAGCATCATCTTGGCAATGGCATCGTGCAATGATAGAGCATTATTACTTAAAATATGCAAATTAAAACATAGTATTTCAAAGTTTCATGCCTGGACAAGCAGCATTAACAGCACCTAAGAACTTATTAGAAAATAAATATAAACCCCAACCTAGACCTACTAGAACAGAAATCCTGAAGGTGGGGCCTAATAACCAGTGTTTTTGCACATTCTCCAGAGGATTCTGATGAATGCTATATTCTGAGATTCTGATGAATGCTATATTTTGAGATTGCCCCTTAAAAGAACAGACATTATATGGTGATATGCTCCCAATTTTAAGATCACATGGTATGACAGAAAGGGGTAGAAATGGGAGTGACTGTTCAGCTGTAAATAAAAATAAACGAGTACAGCAATCAAAGCCTTATCAGGTCATAAAATCCAGTGCTGAGAACCCTCAATAATCCAGGTGATTTACTTGAAATGGTCTGCTAAAAAGTCCAGCAAAAGTGCTTCTATCCAAGGTGGTATGAAATCTAGAATTCTAGGTGGTGGGAAAGTGTCCCTTGTGGTCTCCAGACCAATTGCAGCAGTGGGGTATTTATTCTTCCTACTATTCTGTATCTTGTGAACATCCCAGACATTTGACCAAGCAGAATCTTGGAGAATTTTTGACTGGATAAATTGCAAATGGAAGAAAAAAGTGAAATTGAGTAGATTGTAGGGGATGATGATGGCATACTATCCTTATCCTCTTTATTGTCAGGTGTACCTACATTCCTACATACTGGAAGTGTTTTCTTCTAATAGATATCCTTTCTTTTACTGCCCCCTTCCATGGGAATTGTTCCAGGTATGATAGGACAACCACCTGGAAGTTTATACACCCAGTGCTCCTGGTACTCAAGGAAATGTTTGCCATATTAGTAGTTGGATACAAGCTTAAGGACAGTTCAGAGACTAAATCTTAGTGTTAACAGTTTAAAATGTTTAAATGTACAGTGTGAAGCAAAAAATTGCAAAAAAAAAAGAAAACCAAAGAAACAAGAAATGATAGTGCATCCAAAGGAAAAGGATAAAATTCTAGGAACCATTAATGAAGAACATTGACATACCAGACAAAGACTTTAAAAAATGATCCTCAAAATGCTCAAGAATATAAAGGAAACACAGAGAAAGAACTAAAGTATATTAGGAAAACAAGTAACAAGGAAGAAAAATCATGAAAATCTCAATAAAGACACTAGATAGTGGATCAATTAACATAAAGAAATATAAAATGCCACCAAAGGAAAATACTGGAGTTGAAGTATGCAATATCTGAAATAAAAAATTTCCTAGAGGGTTTCATGGACAGATTAGACCTGAAAGAAGAAAGAATCAATGAACTCAAAGATAAGAAATTGAAATGCCTCCGACAAGGAGCAGAAAGAAAAAAGAATGAAAAAAAACCTAAACAGCATAAGAGAACTATGAGACACCATCATGTATACCAATATAAGCATTATGGGTATCATAGAAGAGGAGTAGAGAAACGGGAAGAAGAAATATACAAATAAATAATGACAGAAATTTCCCCAAATTTAATGAAAGATATGAATATGAACATTCAATAAACCCAATGAAACCAAAACTGGTTAAGCTTAAGGATAATCATACCCAGACACATCTGACAAATGTCAAGCTGTCTAATGCCAGCTGTCAAATGCCAAGGACACAGAGAACATTCTGGAAGCTTCAAGAGAAAAACAACATGTTAGGGTAAGAGTATCCCAATAATATTAGGATCTAATTTCTCATCAGAAACCATGGAGCCAAGAAAGCAGTGAAGCAACATATTTCAAGTGCTGAAAAGAAAACCATTGCTAACTGTGTTGTTTGGAACTTTTTTGTATCATCGTAAAACATGGTATTAAACTTACTCCATTCCTGTGGAAGTGAACCAATTAGAAGTAGAACTTTTTAAAGTTTACTTCAGTTAAGGTGTGACTCATCTCAATCAGAATGGGTCTTAATCCTATTATTAGAGTCCTTTATAAGTAGAATGAATTTTAGACAGAAGACAGAAAGCCATAGTAGGAGTAATCAGAAACTTAACATCAATAGAACCAAGAAGAGAAGGGATAGACCAGGAGATGCTGACATATGCCTTGTCATGTTACAATTTAAAGACCAGCAACCAGACACAGCATGCTACAGTCTTCAGAAAGAAAGCTTTGCCTGGATGATGCCTTCATTTGGATTTCTAGCTTAACCTCAAAACCATGAGCTAATAAATTCTTATTGTTTAACCTGACCCATTTCATGATATTTCCTTGTGCAACACAAGAAACTAAAAGACCAAACAAGAATTGTATATCCAGTGAGACTGTCTTTCAAAATTGAGAGAGAGAAACCACATTCCCACATAAACAAAGGATGAGGGAGTTCATCACCAGTAAACCTGCCCTATAAGCAATGTTAAAGAGAGTTATTCAGACTGAAAGGAATAGACACTAGATAGTGAATCAATTAGCATAAAGAAATAAAGACATCCAGGAAAGGTAACCATATGGGTTATTATAAATATCAGTATAATTGTTGTATATGTTATTTATGTAATTACAATTTTTGCTTCTCACAGCTTCCAAAATGCAAATGCTTGAAAAGAAAGCATAAATCTATGGTTTTATATATAATGTATAAAATATCATTTGTAATAAGTATGATTAAAAGGTTGGGGGATGGAGGAAAGCAGTAACATTGTGTGTTTGCTATTAAATTTAAGATGGAGTCCAATAAAACATGATTGCTATATATTTAATATGTTAAATATAAGCCTCATTGTACCACAAAAGAAATATATGAAAAATATATAGAGAAGGAAATGAGAAAGGACTTAAAGTGGTACAATAGCAGAAATCAAATATATATGAATGTAGACATTAATGAAAGAATTGAGAGACGAAAAGAATGAGACTTACAAAGACCAAAATGACAGAAAAAGTCCTATATTATCAATAGTTTCATTAACTATAAATAGATTAAACTGTCCAGTCAAAAGTGGAGGTTGACAGAATAAAAAGCATGACCTGGGAAGTGGATGTGGCTCAAATGATTGGGCTCCCATTTACAATATAGGAGGTATAGAGTTCAATTCCCAGGGCCCCCTGGTGAAAAGCAAGCTGGCCCGAGTGGCAAGCTGGCCTGAGCAGAGAGCTGGCTCACGAGTAGTGCTGGCCTGTGCATGTGTACTGGCCTGCATGGGCTGCTGGCCCATTTGGAGAGCTGGTGCAGCAAGATAACACAACAAAAAGAGACACAGAAGAAAGACAATGAGAGATGCAGCAGATCAAGGAGCTGAGGTGGCACAAGAGATTGAGCAGCCTGTCTCCAGTCTGGAAGGCCCCAGGATCAGTTCCTAATGCCGCCTAAAGAGAAGACGAGCAGACACATTGAGCAGACAGTGAGCGAGCACAAAATAATGAGGAGGCCGGGAGAAATAAATAAATAAATCTTTAAAAAGAAGTATGACCTAATTATATGAGTTTTACATGAGAACTAACCTTAAACTCAAAGACACTTGTAGGTTGGAAGTGAAAAAGATGGGGAAAAAATATACCTTGCTAATGTAACCAAATTAACTGGTGTGGCTACACAAATACCAGAAAATTAGACTAAGTCAAAAACTTTTATGAAGGACAAAGAAGCTCACTATATACTGAAATAGATATGATTTCATCAAGAAGACATAAAAATTATAAACATACATGCTCCCAACCACAAAGATAAAAAATACATGAAGAAAATATTAACTGATTGAAGGGAAAAACAGACAGTTGTACATTAATAGTAGGAGTCTTGAATATAAAACTTTCAATAATGGATAGAACCTATAGATAGAAGATGAATAAGGAAACAGAAGACTTAAACAATACTGTAAACCAACTAGAACCAATGAACATATGTAGAACATTTCACCTAACAGCAGCAGAATACATATTCTTTGCTAGGGCACATGGATCATTATCCAACATAAGGTAAATGTTAGGACACTAAACAAGTCTCAATAAATTTTTGAAAAATCATACAGTGTATCTTATCTGGCCACAAGGAATGATGCTGGCAATCAATAACAGAGGGATAACCAGAAATTTCACAATTATGAGGGAATTAAACAACATGCTCTTTAACAACCAATGAATCAAGGAAGAAATCACAAGTGAAACTAGGAACCATCTCGAACCAGAAGAAAATGAAAGCACAATATGCCAGAACATATGAGATATAGCAAAGGCAGTGCTGAAAGGGGAAAATTAGAGTTCAAAGTGCTTACATTAAAAAAATAAGAAAGTTCTCAAATCAGAAACCTAAACTCATGACTAGAAGAACCAGAGAAAGAAGAGCAAATGAAACACACAATAAGCAGAAGGAAGGAAACAATGTACATTATATCAGCTTTGAATGGCATAAAGAATAAAATTCACAATAGAGAAAAACAAAGAAAGAAATGTGGTTCTTTTTAAAGATCAATAAAATTGACAACCTTTAACTAGACTGACAAAGACAAACAGAAAGTGGATGCAAAAAACTAGAATCAGAAATGAAAGGGAGAGATTACTACTGATCCCACAGAAATAAACAGGATAATAAGATGAAACAATGAACAATTGTGTGCCAACAAAATAGTTAACTGAGATGAAATGGACAAATTCCTAGAAACATACAAACTACCAACATTGACTCAAGAAGAAACAGAATAACCCAGCACACAATTAAACTGATTGAGTCAGTAATCAAAAACTTCCGCAAAACAAAAGCCTAGGATCAGATGGCTTCATTGTTAAATTTTATCAAATATTCCAAAGAAGAATTAACACGACACCTGTTTAAATTCTTCCAAAACTATGAAGAAGGAACACTTCCTAATTGAATGTATGAGGTCAACATTACCCTAAAACAAAGACAGAAAATATATCATGAGAAAAGTAAAATGCAGAGCAATATCACTATGAATATAGATGAATAAATCATCAACAAAATATTACAAACTGAATCTAACAGCAAATTAAATAATAAAATCTTTATAATGATCAAGTAGCATTTATCTCCGATATGCAAAGGTGGCTCATCATAAGAAAAATCAATTAATGAAATAATCCACATTGATAGAATGAAAAAAAAAGACACATGATCCTTCCAGCTGATGCGGAAAAGGCATTTGAGAAAATGCAGCACCACTTCTTGATAAAAACACTTAGAACACTAGGAATAGAAGAAAATATATTCAACATGGTAAGGGATGTATGAAAAACCCACAGCTAACATTATGCTAAATGGTGAAAGACTTAAAGCTTTTCCTCTAAGATCAGGAATATGACAAGGATGCCCCCTCTCACCACTGTTACTCAACATTTTAGTGGAAGCTCCTGCCTGAACAATTAGGAAGGAAGGAAGGGAGGGAGGGAGGAAGGAAGGAAGGAGGAAGGAAGGAAGGAAGGAGGAAGGAAGGAAGGAAGGAAGGAGGGAGGGAGGAAGGAAGGGCAACTAAATTGGAAAGGAAGAAATAAACATTTCACTATTTGAAGATGACATTATCCTATATATAGAAAATTCTGAAAAAATCCACAACAAAATCACTGGAGTTAATGAACTAATTGAGCAAAGTGGCAGTGTACATCATGAACACCCCTAAATCACTGGTGATTCTATAACTAGTAATGAACAATCTGAAAGGGAAATCAAGGAAAAAATCCATTTACAACATCAACTAAAAGAATCAAATATCTAGGAATAAATTTAACCCAGGATGTAAAGACTTTTACACATGAGAAACTAAAAATATTGCTGAAAGAAATGTAAGAAGACCTAAAACATTCTGTGTTCATGGATTGGAAGACTAAACATTGTTAAGCCATCAATTCTACCCAAAGCAATTTATAGATTCAATACAATTCCATTCAAAGTTCAAACAGCCTTCTTTGCCGAAAGGGAAAAAATAATCAACAAATTCATATGGAAAGGTAAGGGTCCATGAATAGACAAAGTATTCTTTAAAAAAGAAAAATTTGGAGGAGTCAAACTTCCCAGTTTTAATTCTTATTACAAATGTACATTAATCAAAATATCTTGGTACTGCACAAAGAGTGACATATACATCAATGGAATTGAATTGAGAATTCAGAAATAAACCCTCAGATCTATAGCCAATTGATTTTTTAAACAAGGGTGTCAGTTCCTCTCAATAGGGAAGGTATAGCCTATTCAACAAATGGTGCTAGGAATATTGAATATTGATATGCAAAATGAATGAAAATGGACCTCTGCCTAATACATGTATATATAAGATAACTGAAAATGGATCAAAGTCCTAAATATAAAACCCAATACTTCTAGAAGAAAATATAGGGAAGCATCTTCAGGGCCTTGTGTTCAGCAATTATTTCTGCAATTTTATACTTTCAAAAGCACAAGCAACATAAGAAAAAAGTATATAAAAATGGGACGTCATGAAACTTTTGAGCATCAAAGGGCTTCATCATGAATGTAAAGGCAACCTAAAGAATGACCGAAAAAATTTGGAGACTGCATATCTGATAAGAGTTTAATAATCAGAATATATCAATAAATCCTACAAACTCAAAATGAAGAGACATGCCAATTAAAAAAATTGGCAAAATATTTGAATAGACATTTTTCCAAAACGTTATACAAATGGTTAAAAAGGACATGAAAATATGTTCAATATGTCAGCCATTACGGAAATGCAAATGATAACCAAAATATGATAATATTTCACACCCATGAGAATATTTACTATTAATAAGACAAAACTAACAAATGTTGGAGAGTATGCAGAAAAATAGAAAAACTTTTTATTTGTTGGTGGGAATATAAACGGTGTAGCCACTGTGGAAAACAGCTTGGTGTTTCCTCAGAAAGTTAAATATAAAACTATAATATGGTCCAGCAATCCCACTTCTGGATATATACCTAAAATATTTGAAAGAAGTAATTCAAATAGATATTTGTACACCAATATTCATAATGTCATTATTGGCAAGTGCCAAAAAATGGAAGCTCCTTAGGTGTCTATCATCAGAAGAATGGATACACTAAATGTGCTGTGTAGATACAAAGGAATATTATTCAGCCATAAAAATGAATGAAGTTCTGATATATGCAATAACATGGGCAAACCTTGAAGATATCCTGTTGATTGAAATAAGCCAGAAACAAATGGACAAATATTGCATGATCTCACTGATTTGAAATAATTCGAATAAGTAAATTCATATAGTCAGAAACTAGAATAAAGTTTACCAGGGGTGATTGTGGGGGTAGGGAATGGGTAGTTAATGCTTAATTGGTACAGAGTTTTTATTTATGCTGATAGATAAGTTTTGGTAATGGATGATAGTAATAGTAGCACTACATTGTGAATGGAATTAATACCACCTAATTTACATTTGTATGTGATTAAAAGGGGATATTTTAGACTGTATATATGTTATTAGAATAAAAACTTTAAAAAAGGAGCATTAAACATGAACAGCAAACACTAACATAAATATGGACTAGAGTTAGTATAATTAAAGTAATTTTGTTTCATCAATTTAAAAAAATTAATGTAATGTGTTAATAATAGGGAAAATTGTTAGTGTGAAGAGAGGCTGGATATATGGGAACTCGGTATTTGCTGTATCACTTTTCTGTTAACTTACAGTTTCCCTAATAAAAAATAAATAAATATATAATGGCCATATTGAAACAGATCACAGGGCTCCAAATTAGATTTCTTTAAAAGAATGAAACTAATAAAATTCCAAGTGCTTCTAAATGTATCAAGAGAACTTGGGAGTGAATCACAGGCTGAAACTGTGTTAAGTATACTGAAAGATCATGAGAAAACAACAACTACCCCCCCACAAAAAAATCTAGGTAATGTTTAACTTCAGGAGAAAGATAAAGCCATATAGGTAAAGAAAGTTATGATTATAATTACGTAATAAATTATATAGCTTAGTGGTAACACTTTTGTATTATAAATTCTGTACATTTATCTAAAAATATTTTTAAAGGACCAAAGAAGATAAATGCTTTAACTCCAATCTTTATTGTTTCAGTTTACAGGCTTTTGCCTGTAAATTACAGGTTATTGCCTCTTGTTTGAGGTTTGCATATTTAGCCCTATCAATTTTTTTAAGATATACTTGCACATGTGTGCTCTATTTATTTGTGCTTATTTCTTCATGTATCCATAACCTTTTCACTGGGATAATTTCCTTCATCTTAATTATATTTTATTGATGCACTATTTTTTTAAACTAGAAATTAAATCATTTCATCTTTTTCTTGAAACAGAACTATATATATTCTTTATGGAACTCTTAGAAAATACTCTGTCTCAAAAAATAATTCCCTGATTTTTGGCTTCTTTTATTGCTGAAAAAAATCTTTGAAAATAATCTGTCTTTTTTACTGGCTTCTTTCAAAATAATCTATGTTTTTGATATCCCACTGTTTTATATTTTAAATCAAGACTTTTAATATTACTAATAATTACATTATATTTAAATTAGCATTCTTGAAAATATTGTGCCTTGGCAATGCTTATATTCTTCATTTTTGATGGTGAATAAAATTTTATAATTTTCCATTCATTTATCATATTTTGTCATATTAAAATGTTTTATTTTTCTTATTTTTTTACCTCAATGTCTGCTGCATGCCAAAGGCTTGGCACCCCTTTAATTTCTGAAAGTCAAAACACAGCACTCCCTTAGATTTTTTCATTTTTTTTTCACTGTCTGGATACATTGTTGTCAATTATTCTGTTCTTGCCAACTTGTTATAAACTAAGTTTCAATCTAAATTTTACCTCATTTTTTTTAGTCTTTGACAATGCTATGTAAATTACCCTCTCCCACATGGCACACTATCACATTCTTCTATTTATTTCATCCATAGAACTTGTCAAGGTGGAATAGTGCCTGGGACATATTAGATGTTAAGTAAATATGTTTAATAAATTAATGAAACAGCACACACTATTTTCCAAAATTCTATGACACTTTCAAATAAAATAGGCTATTGGTCTTTTGAATCCATGCCTTTTCTAGAAAAATATTTCTAAAAAAGTCACCTGATGAGGTTGGTGACATTGACACAGATTTTTAATACCACAGAGAAATGTTTTCTCCACTGACTACCTAACTGTGGATGATAAATCCTTTTATAGAATTCATTTTTATTGCCAACGCCTAGAAGATTAACTACTGTTAAGAACTAGAAAGAATAAAAGTGATCAAATGAGGAAGAGCTACTTCTTGTTTTATAGCCTGTTGCACTTTACAGATGATTTAAAAGATTGATCAAGGCACTAAGAACAGAGTTAAAAGTCAGCAGTGGCATTGATTGATTTCTGAAAACACCCCCACATCAGTTTAAAGGAATCAGAATAATCAGAAGTTGTCTTCCTGAAGCTCATAGGTTACATGGATATTATTAATTACAATTCATTAAAACAGGCACTCTAATTCCCTGTGATAAGCACCTGATATTTTGCATTTTCTATAAATGTGTAAAACAAGAATTACAAAACTGCAGTCTCTTTCTTTTCTTACAGAACATTTATCAAATAAGAGCCACTACTGATTTCAAGATTCTTTTTTTGGTCCAGAATTAAGAAAATGCTTCTGACCCTCACTCTCTGGAGCTGTATTTCTTCCCATTTAGATATCTGAAAACTCAACACCTTAGAATGATTTTTTAAATGTATATATAAGGTTTGAAAATCAGAATTTGAATATAAAAATCCAATTTATTTTTGTTTATTTTAATTCCCATTAGTACTGATTCATGAGACATGTAATTTGCTTACTTTTATTTGTAAAAATATGAAATGTGGAAGCTCTACTTAAATATTCTAATATAGTAAATCAGGCCATTTGGTGCAGAATATTTTGTTTTTCAGTGCAGTTGGTTGTTTTTACATTACTTATTCATAAAAAAACAAAACCATTACAGAGATTCAAGACATTCCAAGCATTAAAATATAATTGTTGGTATTACTACAATAGCAAAACTCCCAGTATGAGTCTGACATCTTGCTTTTCTTCTTTCTTTTCTTACTTCTTTCTTTTTTTCTTTTTTTAAAATCACCCTTCCTCTTAATTTGAATAAAGAGTGAAATAAGACCTGATACAGATATAAAGAAAATGTTTAGAAATTATCCCTGGGTTTCAGAGGCATTTCCCTCAACCACGATGAAGAGATGAATAAATGTCATAATAGAAAAAAAGAAAGAAAAACCCTTTCATATTTCTGATCAGGCAGATAAGGAAAAGCTCCATACCTCCAAATAATGTCTGAAGAGTGCCTAGGGCATAGCTATAAAGTCCTTTGGTGGAGTTCAGGCTGTCTGAAAGAATTGAAGCTGTCTGAAAGAATGCTTATGAAAAGATGGAAATGTTCTAGAGCAGTGGTTTTTAGCAGAGGATAACTGTGCCCCCAGAAGACATTTTCCAATGTCTAGAGACATTTTTGGTTGTCACAACTAAAACTGAGGGGTGTGTTACTGGATCTAATGTGTAGAGGCCAAAGATATTTCAAACATCCTACAACACACAAGACAGCCTCTCACAACCAAGAATGGTTCAGGATAAAATGGCTATTGTCTCAAGACTGAGAAATCCTGTTCTAGAAAATACAAATAAATCTGTATTATACGAAGATTAAAATTTTAAATTAAAAACACCATTTGGAAACAATATAATGTCTATTTGGGAATTTCAAGAAAAATAAATTAATGTAATGTTGAAGTGCAATTTAAGGTTTAATAAAATAAACCTAAATTAAATTATAATACCTATTGCTGTTTGCTCTACTTGGTAGTGAAACTATTCATTTTAACAAACTTTTACCATTTATTGTTTTCTTTATCCTTAAAACATATATTCAGTTTAATCTTACATAATATAGATATAAAAGTTGAAACAGTTCTTTGATTATTTCAGTTGTATTATCCCTGTTCTCTTCTAGTAACTCTCTTATTCTGTTCATGGCCCCTGGCTTTAATCTATGGGGAATTCCTCTTTCTTCATTATCTTCAATGGTTACAAATGAAGTTGTTATTTGAGAATATGCTTCCTTGCTGGCCAAAGAATATCCTCAGACTGATGCCTGCTGGTACATGTTTGAGAGCAAGCACAGTTTTAGGAATTAAACGAAGGATTTTGGAGGACAGGTTTATTCTGTTTTCTTTCTTTGATAACACAATTTCCTTAGCAAAATAGTTAAGTCTGAACTATTTGCTTTCTTTCACTTCCAAGTGCAAATCACCACACCCACACATCCCTTCTGGACATAGATTTTATGCTGGCTGACTGTTCTTTATTTACTAACTTTTTTCTCTGACCCATCCATTTATCCCTCATTTGAATTGAGGGAAACTTAAGGCCATCCAAAATTATAGACTTGTATGGAAAAACATCATACCCAAGTCAAAGCTTTATTGCTGGGCTGGTGCCCCTTCTCTGGCCAAGAACACTTAATGGAAAAAGTGTTCAGTAAGATTCTTAGTGAAAATATCTTCTCATGTTATTTTGGAAACTGACTGTGTTAGCTACCTCCTTCTGTTAATTTAGATTACAGGCTTAGCAAAAACTTTGATCCTTGGCAGGACTATAATCTCTTCAATCACTGGCTATAAACTTATTGATTCTTTCCTACCTTAGCACTTTGCTAAGAATATAGAACATCAGAACACCCAAACACACACAAATATCTGATTTTTTCTACTATCTCTTAGAACTATAGACTTGATGGATATACGATGACCTTTACAAGTTGTCATAGAGTATTGCTAAAGGATTTGTCAAAGGCATAACAAGGAACACCAGCTTTCCTTTCTGAAATGTTTGTTTCCTTGCAAACTATAGCTATAGTTTAGTAGTCACATAGTTTAGCTTTTCTTGTGGCAGTAATCTACTTCCACATACCAATTAATTTACTAATTAAGGTATAGACCACACTACTGTAATAATCAGACTCCAAAATCAAGTGACACAGTTGAAATTGAAGCTTCTTTATCTCTCACTTAACAGTTAAGAGGTAGTAAAAGGTTGAAGGGCCAAGAGCAAGCTCTTGTCCACAAAGTCAAATGGATTTAGATTCCTTTCTAGGATGCTTTGTCTTGTAGCTCTGCTGCTCCCCGAACTGTCCTTTTTGTCTACTTTGTTCAAGCCTTTCAAACAACAAATCCATGTTCCATCCATTACAATGTGGAAAATCAGAAAATGAAAGTCACACAATTTTGAAAATATCAAATAAGTTTCCTAATTTTATATACAAAATTTCTACTCATATGCCAATGTCCAAAACATATTTGCTTGGACATACCTAAGTGGAAAGGCTTCAGGGGAAAACATTTGACTAACTAAATATTAAAGATGTTATTTCAAAGAGTAAGAGAGAGGAAACAGATATTGGAGGACAACTAGAAATCTCTGCTAAAATATATTTCTAAGGGAATTTGAGGGAAAAAGTAGAGGATATTGACACAATCTAGATTGTAGCCAGGTCCATTTTACATAATGAGGTGATTAAAAGCAAGCTGCCAACTGAATGGTAATGTGATTATATTTCATTAAAATAAGTAAACAAGATAATTTTACTTATATGACAGCAATTGTGGAAA
>JAQZBX010055725.1:0-18346 GCA_029593785.1 Cabassous unicinctus | reverse complement strand
AAAAAAAAAATACTTATGTAGATATGTGGAAGAGCTTTGTGTGCTGTCAAAGAGTAAGTATAGCATTTAATTGGCTTAGTGTTTAGAGCATTAATTTGCCTCTTTTGAGAAAGTTTCCTTAAAAAGTAGGTCTTTACTTGAAATTTTCAGTGTGAGTATTGCATAGTTTTGTTATACTTTCTAATCTTTTTTTAAAGTACATGATAACTGTGAGACTTCCTAGGACATGCTGAAGAGATGGTCTGTTCCATCTCTTAGACATCTTAGGAAACTGGTCATGTTTTCCATTACTACTGCCCACTTTGGCTTTCATCTTTCTTTTTCTTCTTTCCATTCATTATTACCACTTTCAAGAAAGGAATCATGATAATATCTGGGACACTGTAACACTGATTAGGGAATGATGGTATAGAGAAGATATTGAAAACTAAGGACTAAAGAAATAAAACCAGTGAGTAAGATTAGCTTAGCAAATGAAATAACAGTTGATGTGAAGCAAAATTTAGAAGTTCAAAGGAAAATTGAAATTGGTGAGAATAACTAACTATACTCCATGAATTCATTCCTAAAGGGACTGCCTCCTATAGAAGGTGATGTCTTTTAGTTGGGCAAAAAATTATTTTGATGGTTGTGTTCCAATAATGAGTGGCATTGTTTGTGGTTTTAAAAAACACATAAGTTAAGCAACCATTAATTATAGTTTGTAATTTTTTCTTAGTTTTAGATTGTTAAGCTTCTGTCATATGATACTGGGGAAAAAATTGACGTGGTTTAGAGAATGCAATATAAAAGTTAATTGAATGCTACTATTTTTTCCTTTTCACAGGTAAAAGGGGAAACACAGTTTTGAAAGATCTGAAATTGGTCAGTGATAAAATTGGATCACTTGGATTAGGTAATTAGATTTCCCATTTTAGTGTGGATTACTATAAAGTGATTATTTTTTAGGATGAAATCTTATATGAAGTGACTCGGTCAATCTACATTGAACACCTCATGCCACGCATTCAGCAGATGTTGGGATCGTTTTTATGTATCCAGGATTACACCATATGCCAGGGACGTAGCAGTAGCCAAGCAGACCTCCCGTCCTTATGGAGTTTAAAGTCTAGTGGGGAAGGTAGACATTAAACAAGGACCTACAGATATTTTGAGCATTCAAACACTCTGTTATGAAAATGGGTGGTAGGTTGACTTTACCTAGTTGAAGCAGTCAGGGAAGGCCTCTATGAGGAAATAACTTCTATGCCAAGGCTAGATGCTTAAATAAGAGATAGATAAGGGCTATGAGAAGAGATTACAATTCAGACCAGGACAGCTTGGGCACAGTGACTGGGGATACATGTTTTAGGGCCCACTGATTCAGTCTAATGGGAGAGACATACTTGTAAAAAGAAGATTTGTGAGATACCATATTAAATTCTTTTATATGGGGCAGTATCATTGATGACTGTTCTTGACTCTCTGCTAGCAAATTCATTCCTATAGAAGTAAGTTTCTCGGTGTAAACATTATTGAGCTCTGGCCATACGTTGAGAACATGGTTCTCACCCAGTGTTCTATATTGTGCAAAACCACAGTCTCAGTATTATAGGCAGGCATACTTGAGGCATACCTTACTCAGTAGTTGACCTGAAGGGAATAATTCAGCCTAGGTTCACCATCACCATTTTTCCATCCTCTTGATGGAACTTTGTGAAGTATGTACATAATAGAGTATTAGGTTCTGCCTGATCTAAGAATACTCATATGTATGGGCAATAGAGCACAGCTTCACAGGCAGTTTGAGGAGAAAGAAGAACATGTTCCCGTGCTCTTTGCATTACAACAAGATGGGGTTCAACGGCTTAGAAAAATACACCCCACCCTCTGAAGAAACATTCTAGATAAGGGAAAGAACATGGACTTTGGAGTTGGATAGATTTACGTTAAAATCCCAGATATGGCACTAATTAGTGGGTAAGGGAGGTAGGTAAGCTTCTCATCTGTTAAGTGGAACTAATAAAATCTACCTCATTTTAAAGAGAAAATAAAATTTAAATATATATACACATACATATAAAAGTACAGTGCCTGGCATAATAGGTGCCACGTAAATGTTAGTTTCCTTTTTATGTTACTTTGTTCCCCCATCTGCAGCCATTTGCAGAAGAATCGATGTCCCCTGAGCTGCTGGATTCTTGGTCAACACAATTCCATGGACTCCCGGTGATTGCTGAGTTGGTTGTTGTGCTGCCCCTCTGCAGTTTGTGCCTCCTGTTTGCTGGCTGGCCAGCTAGGTGGGCCTGCTCCCCTTCCTTCCATTTTTCTTTTCCTGTTACTTGTAATCACATTTTCCATTGGACATTCTTTTCTACACCCTAATGCAAACTCTGCTCTATGTTTTCACCCCAAGCCCTACCACAATGGCTAACCACCACCTGGAGACTTTATTCCAAACTTCCCAATCTTGATAGCTGCTCTGTTCCTTGAGTGTTTTGTTTGTTTTTTTACTTTTGCAGTGTTTTACTCTATTGTCAAACCATTTAGCTTCTCTCTGACTTCTCTGTTCTATATCAAAGTGATATAGTCCATTTTTGAGAAGGAGCTGCTATGAGTTCTCATCCTCAGTGGGGAGTCGGGGCGTGGGGGTGGTTGCCGCTTGACTGTCATGGTGCAGATGGTAGTAGAAAGGTGGTATACTGCGTCACCTCACTTTCTCTTGGGAACTCTGGCATACCTTGGGTTTGGATTTTTGGTAGTCATACAAGTAAGAATTACCAATCCACAAGGCTGTGTAGTTGATCATTTTGCCAAAAATTAGGATTCAATATAAACAATGGAATTGCAAGAATGTTGTTTTCCTTTTTTTTTTTTTTAATTGTAAATATACATTATTCCAATTACTTTAGATAATATATAAACTAGTGGACTAGCCTAGGATAATGATGATGTAAGTGATATCGGCCTGGCACTGTACCAAGAAATTATTTCATTCTTGTCCTATGAGATAGGTTTTGTTATTATCTCCATTTTTACAGATGAAAAACCTGTGTTAAGTACGTTGCTAAAGATCAGATAGCTCCTAAAATCCTGATGCCAAAGCTGATGCTCTCAACCACTGGGTTTTACTGCCTATACATTATTTACACATTATTTAAATATTTCAATAGGAAGATAAATTCTGAGTTTGATAGATAAAATTTACAAATAAAGCTTTAGAGCACAACTTATTTTAGTTTAGGTACTGCCTCCATTATAGACAAATAGTAATCAAAGGCACCCAAATGAAATGTTATAGTCAGATATTTCATGTGTTTAGAGCAGGGTTTGGCAGATTTTTCTCTGTGGGGCCAAACAGTAGATATTTTAGGCTTTATGAGCCACACATGATCTCTTATGCATATTCTTCTTTGGTTTTTTTACAATCCTTTAAAAATGTAAAAGCTTTTCTTAGCTCACAGGCCATATAGAACTAGGCCATTGGCCATATTTGGCCTGCAGGCCATAGTTTCCCAACCCCTGGTTTAAAGAAATATATATTCTGCTAAACTCACACATTTTGATTCCGATTTGTAATAATGCTATAAATATTATCCCCAGGAAGTCAAAATCCAGTTTTGTCTTCCAGCACATTATTCAGTAAATACTAAGTGCCTTGAATATGGCCACAGGTGCTGAGAGTTAGGAAGTTCTGAAGCCAAACTGCTGCCACAGCTGTCTCTACTGCCTTAGGTAAATGTTTGCTTCTGTTGTCTACATTGTACTTCACATTTAGGGGACACAGAGCAGTTGGTCCTTGAAGGCTTCTCACAGCTTTAGTAGCTGCCACTGATTTTTTCTTAGTACTTGCAAACCAGCCACATATGTGGTTTGTTTAATCAGATTTCTAACCCTCATTCTATTCTAGGCAGTGAGGATCTAGGCTCCTAATGGAAATAGGCTCTTTGAGTAGGTCAAGCATCAACATTTAGTGAAGTGAGAACAGAGAGGAAAGCAATCTGGGAATTTGATATGTGCTCATTGATTACTCTCAGGGACTCCTGACTAATTGTCACAAGGGTTTGGGTGTAGCAGTAGCTCTGATTTCTTGTTTTCTTAATTTTCTGATACTCTCTCTTCCCCACTCCCATGTAATCCACCTGTCTATCTCCTGGAGGGCACTTCTGTGCAACTCTATTGTCTGTACCCTAGCTCTAACCCCACTCATTTCTCATCTTGGCTGCTGCAGTAGTCTTGTCTTTTCTGTCAATTTTGCCTCCCCTAAACCATTTTCTTGCAGTGGCCACAGTGTCTATGGGAAAATGTGAATCATATCACTTCCCTGTTTTCCTTTCACTCCTGCCCCACCTCCCTTCTGACTAGTTTCCTTTTGCATTTAGGCTGAAATCCTCTACGTTACCTACAGAGCCTAAATGATCTGGCTTCTGCCAAAACCCTTCTGATCTCTACTCCTTTTGTCTTCCCCGCCCTGACCCCCACACTCATTATTCTACGATAATAATAACTTTCTGACTTTTTGTCACACCACCAAACACTCCCCGACCTCAAGGCCCTAGCACTCGCTTCCTCTGCTTGGAGCACTCTCTTCCCAGTGATTTGTGCTCATGGTATCTTCTTTAGGTTTCAACTCAGCTGTTATCTCAGAGAGTTCTTCCCAACCATTTAATAGATTGGGTTTGTTCAATTGTCATTGCCTCTTTCTTCTCACTAGAATGTTAGCCCCTTGTGATCAGAGATAACATCTTCTTGCTATGCCTCCAGGGGACCTTGCACACTACCTGGCACCTAGTAGTACTCAGATACTTGATAAATGGGTAAATTGAGCATGGAATTTTATTGTAAGCAAATCACCTTATCTAAGAGCCCATCTGGAACTTGAATCCCCTTAACTATACAACTGACTGAAGAGATAGTCCAGTCTTAGGCTTTGCAGCACTCAAGGCACATTGTCAGCAGCATCTTTGAACAGTTTTCTATTGAGCCAGAGTTTTTCTTCATGGTCTGCATTGTTCCCCTCTTGGCCATAAATAATTCTTATGTCTTCTACATGTCCTTCATTCACATTTTAAGACAGCTGTCATGTGCCTCTAGGTCTTTCCTTGAGGTTAACAACCCTGTTTCCTGCAGCCATTCCTCAGAAGGCATGGGAGGAAATGAAACATGTTTGCTCTGTATAACCTTAAGTAAATCTTCAAGGAGTCCACTCTGCCAAAGACTTAAGTGCTTTTAGAAGCTTGTAACTTTGATTCATTAATCAACATCCCTCCTCCTTGTTATGTTTTTAGTAAGAGTTTACTATATACTAAGATCTAGGTTGAGCACTTAACATACATTAATCCTTATGTTAACCATACAATTTGTGTGCTTTGGACCCTACTTTAGAACTGAGGAAACTGTGAGCCAAAAATGGTTAAATAACTTTTCCAAGATCACCTATTTGTTAAGTGGTAGTTCCTGGATTTGAACTCAGTTCTGTGTGAAGTCTGTGCTCTCATTTGCTGATGCTCTATTGCCTCTTACACCTTGTGATAATTTTTTTTAATGTGTTAACTATTATCGAGTTGAAAAGTCTCATTAATCCGAAAAAAAATGACTAAAGGAGATTGATTATAATTTGATTTTGTTGTATCCTATTAGTAGCTGTCAAAGATTTGCTTTTAATATGAAAGGACATTCATATTTTTATGATACAGTATAATCATAAACTTTTTTCTTATAAAAGTTCATTATTTCTTAGGTAGTTTGTCATATGCCTTTATATTATATATGCCAAAAATACTAATGATGCAGCATAATTCAGTAATACAGTAGTTTTTTGGAAGGCAACATGCTTGCAGACTTTTAATGATTGGTAAATTGTGAAGTGTGTGTATATAAATATACTGTCTTTTTAAAAACTTATCAGGGACTGGAGAAGAAGATGACTACGTTGATGATTTTAATAGGTAAGGAAAATAGTTGGGGCAATATCTGTAATTATAAACAATTTTTGAACCCAGGAAAGTATGAAAACATTACATTTAGTGCTTATTTTAGTGTATTTGATTTTCTTGTTCATATTGATCAAAGGTGAGTAACAGATAGGTAATCCAGAATTTTCTATTTGGCTTTGGAGCACATTTTTAAATGTACATTAGAATATGAGTATATATATTATGTTCAGGAAACTTGATAAGAATAAAGAAATAACATTGAAGGACTGAATTGAAAGTCATTAAGAAGCACTTAAGTTGCCATATTATAAGCACTTCCTTGTGATGGGAATTGTCTGCAATCAACTTTAAAAAATTGCCGTCTCAAATTGTTTTTCTTAATCAGATGGCTTTTCTCAATGTTCTGTTTTGGATAACTTTGTTATGTACATGAGGAATAAATATAACCTATGAGTTGGCTAATAATTTGGAAGTAGTATTTGTTGTGGAGAGGATTAGAAATTTTAAATGATATGCCTGCGAATTTTATGTGACAATTTTTTTCCCTGTTTGAATCTTGTGTTTATTTTTTAACAGAATAGTTTATTGGACAGTTTTTGAGAGATAGCATGATATAGTAGACAAAATTTTTAAAATCTGAATTTACTTCTTTCTTGCCATTTTGACCCTAGTCACCCATCATGAACCTTAGTTTTCTCATCTGTTAAATTGACTTGCTTGTCCTGCTGTCCTTGCCAAGTTATTTTACGGGTCAAGTGAATTAATATGTATGAAATAAATGATACATCTAATATTTTATTATATTTTACTTAAAGGACTAAAATAAACATCTGAAAATTTAAGGAATGATAGTGCTATCTTTAGCTGTTTATATTCAGAGTTCTTATTTATCTTTTTATTTCCTCTGAAATAAGTACCAGCCATCGCTCAGAAAAAAGCGAGTTAAGTATTGGTGAAGAGATCGAGGAAGATCTTTCTGTGGATATAGATGACATCAATACCAGCGATAAAGTATGGTTTTATGCATTTCCTATAGATTGCTATTTTGGCTTATCTGTCGCCTTGATTTACTCACAAAGCTTCAAAAAGGAAGACTAACTAGGATTAAAACTAGTTGAAAATTGTGAAAAGTTCGTGACACAGTTACCTGGTCCAAGTCTAAAAAGAATCTAAGGATTATAAAATTGTTTTAGCTCACCACTCACTTTCGTCACTGAATGCTTCTGGAATGATTATGTGCTACTCTGCTAGAGCATTGCTAGCTGTAGAGTAATGGATCAGGGCTCAGGTCAGAATTGTAGGCAGTGTAGGCAAGAGGTCATATTCACTGAAGTCAGTGGAGAAAATTGTGCCATTAGAGGGTAGAGTATTTGGTCATAGCAGAGGGAAGAGTCTGGTTGTGACATCTGAACGGGCAAATCAGGGCTGAGGCTAGAAAAACACAGGAAACAAGACACCAAAAGCAAAAATAGACTCAGGGTATAAAATTAGGGGTCCATATTTGAGATCCTAATTTGACCTTTTTATCTAGTCAGAGAACAGAATATACTTAGATTATGAGTTCTAAGGTAGCATCTCAGAATCAGATATTCATTCTACGTCAAACTTTCTATACACAATTCAGATTCTGCCTTTCATGTTGAAGCCAGCAAGTGAATACTTTCAGAATGAGGTGGAACTCTTACCAGTGCAGTGGCTATCAAGTGATTATTACACAGCGATGGTCTCTGAGAGAATCAGCCTTTTATAATGAAAGCAACACAGTCTTAAATCAGCAAAACTGGGTTGGAATTCTTATTCTTTTTTGTACTGTGGTTTTGTAGGCAAGCTTTAACCTTTGAGCCTCTCTTTCTTAACAAATTGGAAGTATTTATACCTGCCTAATAAGATTGTTTTGAAAGTTAAATGTGATAATATCTAAAGTATCTTTCTTAATTCCTGACACATTATAGGCTTATAATAATTTGTCTTACCTTTTCACTCTATATTATCTTAAGAGGCCTAAAATAGTTATACTAAAAGATTTACAGAAGAATTGTTTGAACAGTCAGTTTTCTTAATAGAGTTAATGTAATGTTCAACTCTTAAGTCAGCCTGTCTGTATTTTCCCATATTTTCAAAATAGATAAAAGTGAGGTAAAGGACTTTTGACAATGACTGTTTAGCTCATTGATTCAAAACTCCTCTTAGCTGTGAATTAAGAGTGGGCAGAAGAAGAACTCTAAGCATAAACCTACCATGGGGTGCCTTGGACTACTTCCAGGTGGGTACAGTACTCAGCTCTGCCAGTGTAGCAGGAAAACAGCCATAGGCAGTATGTCAGTGAATGGGTGTGGCTGTGGCCCAGGGTCTAGTCTAGGAAGTAATGGCAGGTTTATCTAGATGATCCACCTTGATCCACCTTGATCTGGCCTCCCTCAACTACTAGAGAGACACCCTCAGCTGTATTTTCAGTATTCTGGAGCCCATAGTTTGAACCATGGTTTTTTCACTAACTCTAAAGATAATGTTTTCTCAGCTCCCAATTATGTTTAAATATTTCCTTTCCCCATTATCATCTTAAGAAGTTTATAGAAATGAAGGTGTATATTTTAGCTAACAGTGGTTTTCTACTTTAGAGTTTAAACAAAAACAGTAATTACTCATTTCTGTTAAGTTTCTGAACTAGAGGTCCCATGAGTCATCATCTTGTTTACCTCTCTGTAAAGATCCACTGACTTTGGCTTCATTTGACACCATATTAAAGCGTATCATGCGATGCTTTACATTTCATGTTTACTCTGTCATCTTATGGAAACATCACAAGTAATTGTTTTCAAATGAGAATAGTACACATTTTAATGAATTTAAATAATGTGTAATATGTAGGTAAAGGTTTTAAAGGCCTGAGAATTCATAGAGTAACGTTTACTGTAAACAGAAAGCACACTTTGGGACATACCCAAATAAGGCAATTTTATTAACTTTCACTAATTTCGTTTTTTTTTTTTAGATTAAATTGAAATAATGTCTAGGATGTTGTATATTTTTAAAAAAATTTCCACTTGAAGCATTTGAGAGTATAA
Organism: Cabassous unicinctus; assembly: GCA_029593785.1. NCBI lineage: Eukaryota > Metazoa > Chordata > Mammalia > Cingulata > Chlamyphoridae > Cabassous > Cabassous unicinctus. The sequence goes on along the minus strand of JAQZBX010055725.1, from coordinate 9,366 downwards.
CCAGAACAACACATTGAACCCAGAAAACTTTGCACTGATTAGCTAGCCTTATGATTTTAGGCATATCACTTCTCAGGCCTTCTGTTTTTTCCACGTATCTTATGAGATTTAAATATGAAACAGTCTGAAGAGTATAAAATAGTATTTAAATTGTAAGTGTGTTTTTAAGATTATTTTGTACTCCACTTGAATTCTGACACTGACTCTTTTCTTTCTTTTGAACAACCAAGCTTGATGACCTCACGCAGGACCTTACTGTATCCCAGCTCAGTGATGTTGCCGATTATCTAGAAGATGTGGCATAGACATAAAAGAAGGAAGTATTCTCATTAAAAAATGACAGAGGACTCTGATCAAGTACATTTTTTTTTTTTTTTTTTTTTTTGGACAGTTGCTCTGCTGGAATGTCTGCTCCCTGTTGGTGCCTTGTGTTTCAAAAAGACTGCAGATATTTTTAAAAATAGCTTTCACTATAAACAAAATACTTCCTATTTGAGCCCATGTGTGGAAGATTTAATAGTCTTAATTTGGTTTAGCTACACATTTCTCTATGGAAATTGATTATCTGCGCTGATGTTGATTACAGGGAGCAAACCTGTGAACACACCAGTATTGCAAAGAGCATCACAGAAGATGTCAATAAAGCTGTAGGTTCACACAACTCTGTGTGTGTGTATGGCTGTGAGTAGAGTATGGTATTTGAAAACCATGGCTTAAGCCATCTAGAGTCAAAGCTTAACCCACTATATTATATTTTGGTATTAGGTGGCTCTGCAGACAGTTAGCAAAATAACCTGGTAAATTGTGGTACTAGAGCGTATTGATATAAGTTAAATTTGATATGTCAGCTTTATTTTGTATATTCTTCCATTTGGAAGGTTTGTTAGACCATTAAGGTTATCTTAAAGTACTTTTTTGTGTATTTACTTTATTTTGCTTGTTTTAAAGAAATCTAGAATGGTTATGACTTAATTCCTAGCTATTTTTGTCAGTAACAGTTAAAATCTGCTGTCGACACCCCTGTGTCCATATAGGAAGCTTTAATCACAGGTTCTCGTCATTATAATTTATTATTTGTAAAGATGCCTTGAAACATATTAAATACCAAAATACATCTGAAACCATTAAGCAGTGCTTTTATTTCAGATCTGTAAGGTGATTAAAATCCAAATTGGAATGTAAAAGTAGTAATGGCGTAAGACCATATTCACTTTGACAGAAACTTTATGTACTGTATATAATTTTATTATACCCCTTTGCAGATAGAGCCAATAATAGAATTCCGGGCAGTCTCATTTGTTCTTTTACACATTGTGCTGCTGTTATGTAGGTCATTGACATTTACAATACTAAAGTATTTTAAATTGTGCAAATAGAAAAACAAAACAATTAGAAGTGATCCTTGAATATTCATATAAATAAAACTAAGATTGTGTTTAATTTTTGTACTTTTAAATTTTAATTAAATTATGGCTCTTTTATTAAAAGTCACCTTAATAAAAGGAGCAAATTAGACCAATTTCTTGATTGCTCATGGTTTGCGTCATGTCAGTTTTTCTTTTCAGATTAGTTTAAATATTAAATATTACACAAATATTTGTTGAGCCCTAAAGTTTAAAGGGAAATAAAAAGTATAAGGATTAAAAGCTATACAACATTAAAATCTGATTTTTAAACTTGACGTGAAACAGAGTCTTAAACATCGAGAGGGAAGTAGGACAGAAAATAGGCCAGTGTAACTGCTTGAAGGTCTCTCTTTAGATCTGCCCTAAATTTGTAAACCATTAACTTAGTCTAAAAAGGGTTTTTCATATTTTTTGGGAATGCTCTATTGAGTAAACAGTACCACATGTGAAGATGTAATCTTCTATGAAAGTCCCCCAATTTGCTTGTTATATCATCTGTAAAGAATGTGTGAAATAATTACTTTCTATAAAGCATTATATTTCTTTTCTCCCCTCTGTAATCTCTATCAAATGAGTTTAAATATTACTTAATAGAAGTTAGATTTCAATGAAATGATTTTGAAAGTATAGCAGGGAAATTTATGGAAAACTTTTGAGTAGCCTCTGAAATTCGTCATTTTTCTGTTACCCAGAGAATCTGACCTTTAGGTAATATTTGGGAGAGTGGGGAGAAAAATAACATATATGAAACTTTATCATCAGCACTATATACAGTTTATTGAATAATTTTGAATAACTTAAAATTCAACTATGAAAAAATTTTGGTTCTACATGTAATCTTTGATTAGCTATCTTTAACCCATTAAACTTTAAAATGTGGAGAGACAGGTTTTGAGTGTGATCAGTGCTTTCTTTTTGTTAAAAAATATGTATTAAAATATTACCCCATGGAATACATTTTTATGGTAAATCCTGTATTTTACAGCGGATTTTTTCATACTCTGCTTCTTTGATTTTGCTGATAACTAAAAATGAATTAAAAGCTTTTATTCTTTCTGTTTATATTTTCTCATATGTTTAATATTTTACAGTGTGTAATCATAACCAAGAGCCTGTTGTATAGCCAAGCAGGTGTAGCTCAGTGGTTGAGTGCCTGCTTTGCATATACGAGGTCCTGGGTTCGATCCCCAGTACTTCCTAAAAAAAAAAGCCTATTGTACAGATGTTCTTCTTGGTTCTTGTCTTAAACTAGCCCCTTTTTCTGACATCTCTTGCCATTCTTTTCCTTGCTTACTGCACTGTAGTCACATGGCCCTTATGGCTGTGCAGGGCTTGTCTCTGTGGACCTTGTTTCGATTCAAGTTGTACCTTTCTCAAGATCTTTGTTTTTGCCTTTCCTTGGCTTGGATTGCCCTTCCCCCAGTACTTCACTGTTTCTGTCTCATTTTTGGAAAAGCTTCAAGGTGTAAAGGATATGTCCATTTTCCCTTCCCTCCCTGACCTACACCGTCATTCACATTTACCCTATTTTATTTTACTCATCCTCATCACTCCTGAAATGATCTTACTTATGTCTTTATTTCCTTGTTTATTGTCTTTAAGCTACATGAGAGCAGGGTTGTTTTTTCATTTTTTTTAACCACAATATAGTCCTAATATCTAGAACAGCATTTGCCCCACTCTATATCCTCAATATCTATTGGATTGTAAACAGGCCCGTAAAGCACTACAAGGGGCCCTGAAGAATAAAGTTTCTGGCTGGGCAGCTGCCTCTCAAGGGCAACATTACACAAGTTTTGGGAGATAGCAGTCCTTGCCCTAAACTTGGAATGGTCCCTAGCTTGGACTTTGCAGATGTGGGCAGCAAGAGTGGGTTCATGGTTCAGTAAATACTCACCTAATGAGCAGCTGAGCCAGTTGCTGCTCATCCTGCCACCAAGGCTAAATTGGAAAATTACTTTCTAAAGGAAGCCAACAATCTTCCTGTTCAGAGCCTCAGTATGGCTGTTGGCACATGAGAGAAAAGCAGAGCAAGACACAAGATAATTGAACTATCCTGCTAGACAGAGGACAAAAAAGAAGGGCAACTCCTGGAGAAAAATACCATTATACTTCCTGCCCCCACCCCAGGTAATACACTCCTAAATTGGCATTGAGTTGGGCAGGGATTCCCCTATCTGTTCTCTGCCCATGCATGTTAAAATAAATTCCACCTACCATCTTAACACAGTCCCAACTCACTCTAGGAAGAGGTATGTTTGGGGACACACAAGTGCAGAGGAAATCCTGGGCAGCTGCATATATGAATTATCCTTATGTCTCATAATGTATGGTCAACACAAGATCCCCTGACACGTAAGGAAAATTAACAGCATGTTACAACAGGCTGAGATGAACACAAAACAGCTTAACTTGAGGGAAACATTCAGAGAACAAAATATCAAAACAACCTAATTATATACTCAGAGATTAGAAGAGAGAAATTTTCATGAAAAATAAAATCAAGCTTTGATAATTGTTAAGACGGTAGTAGGAATGAATGATGGGAAGACTAAAAAATTAGTAATCTCAAAGATAAATTAAAAAAACTGCATGTTCAGCAAAACTACCAGGTGGAATAAAGAAAAGAGACTTGCTTGGAGCATCAAATAAGGATGTCAAGCATCTGTGTTCATGACAGCAATTCCAGAGGGTTCAGATAAAGCCCACTGTTGGATAATGTCCTTAGTTTATAGGTCACCTGCCTGCTGCACTGTGCTGGATGAATGGTATGTCCTGGTAAATGTGACAGTTCTTAGTTTAAGAAAAGGAGTGAGAATTGCCTCAGACTTCTCATTGCTATACTGGATACTAGAAAATAATAGAGCAATGGCTACAAAGTTACAAGGCAAAATGATTTTCGAACCCAGAATTAATACCCTGATAAAGGAACCTTCCTGCAGGTAGAAAATGAATGCCAAATAAGGTAAGGTTGACCTTCTGTCGTCAGGTGTTGTGTTTATTTCCTGTGGCAGCTATTCAAAGCAATGATAGAATGAATGGACCTAAATGGAAGCTGATTACAAAGAGGAACAGTGGTCATAGTTATTTCCCACCCCACCTTTCTGGAACGTGGTTGTGATTTTTCAATTTCTTTGCCTGGCAGCATAACAGTTCCACGAGTTGTGTAAGGTTTACCCTTTCATACCAGACCTTACTTTCCCAAGAAACTGGAAAGAGAGAGGGAACAGGAAAACCAGAATTGAGAGGGTGAATTTCATGGAGTGCTGAACTCAGGAATGGAGTTGGGAGAAAAAGATGAAAGCAATAGATTTTAACATAAAGCATATATAGAACAATGACTTTATTAAGTCATTTCTGATATTTTAACTTGAGGTTTTTGTTGTTTGGGGCAATTTTTGGAGTCATTGGATTTGATGATGAACTTTTTTCTGTTACTTTAAAGCGCTTTTAAAGCTTCTAAAAATGCTAATATTGGTATGTTTTATGTTACCAGACTTGGATATAGATCTTGATCATACTTAATATTTTCTTTTAAATCATTCATTGTTTCTAAGTGGTGGCTCTTTGGAAATGATGTCTGATAAGTTCCCTTTAAAGCACTCAGCATTTTTCTTCATCCCTTCTCTTCACCCCTTCACCCCTTCTCTTAATGTGGTATGTGGTTTTGGATCTTTCCATCTGACTTTAGTTTTACATGATATAGAAAACAATATCCTGCTCCAGCCATACTGAATTTTGCATTGGGACCTTGAAGACGCCTTATGCTTTTCAGATCCTTACCTGCATCGTGACTTTGCCTGGAAAACACCACCTTCCTCTACTTCCTTAAACCTCTTCTTGCCCCCTCACACACCTGGGAAGCTCCTAGGCTTTTTCTCATCTTTAAAGTCCTAGGTTAGAGAAGGGAAATTCTCTTCCTCTAAGTGTGCCAGCTACCCCTCACCTGTCCTCTATTACAGGGGAATTCCGCTAATATGTCACAGGCCAGGGTGCTATGTGCATGGCCCTCGGTGAGGTGCTGGATATGCTCTACAAGGCTGACCTGGTCTCTGCCCTGGTGGCGCTGGCGGTCAGGGTTGATACCAGACCTCTCAGCATTTCAGCTGGAAAAAGACTCACTCAGGTAAATAATGGAAATAGCCAGCTCACCATTTCTTAAAGAGCATGTAGGTGTGTTGTTGCACCTAGGCGCATCCTAAGGAGGAACTGTCCCATCCAGGTCTTTTGGTGTTGGGGTTGCAGAAGTAGACAGGAGTGTGAGAAAGGAAGGACATTCCCCCAAAACTCCCCAAATCATGAGGTTTGCAAGAATGTTTTAATTTCCACAGTTACATCCGGTTGTCTTCAGGAATATTGATGGATTTGGAATATGGCACAAAGGTAGAGTAATTCCCTCTAGGTTTGCTCCTCTGAATGAGGAGTAGGCAGTCACCCTAAATACTTAATGCTCCCTCCCTCCCCAGAGCAAAAGTAAAACAAAAGCAGATTCTGAATGGCTACGAGGTCTAGTTGTGCTGGGAAATCTGCTCCCTTCTAACTCAGTAGTCACTCATCTCAGATTACCAGCCCTCCAACTGGTCATTCTGTACTCTGTGAACTCTTTGTTTAACTTATACATTCTCTCTCTTTCCTGCACTCCTCATCCCCCTCTACCAGTCATTTTTCATCTGCTTCTACAAATTCATCTCTGTCCTAGGCACAGCTCCACCAAGCTGATCCTGCTCCTTGTGCAAGAAAGTGGCACTTCATTTTTCTCTTTTCCCTTTAAATTTCAGTGTATACTATTATATATAAATATATTAATTACATTCATGTAGGTTAGGTATATATAGAAAATCATATCTCTGAGTGTGAATGGCATTTTTGGGACATTTGTTTGATCCATACCTATTTAGTACAATTCCAAGAGATACTCTATCACTTTTATTAAAAAAAGTGCCAGGACAGAACTTTTTAGAGTAATGCTTCCATAATTTGTTAAGCTGCCTTTTGTCTGTTACTTTATTTTTGAAGTTGAAATAAAAGTTTACTTAAAAAAAAAAAAGATTTTCTATACTTGGCAACGTAATGCTATTTGTAATAAGTTTAAGGAAAATGTGTTCCTGGAGTTAAACTTCAGACTTGTGAAGGGAATTTCTTGGCATAGCCTGTAGCTTATGCATATTAATACTGTACATTTCAACATTTACTGGTTCCTTAGTGCCCACTAAGCCTTTGCAATATTGAGATGAAGACTTGGTCCCTGTTCTGTGGTGTGCTGCCCAGATTCCTTTTCAACTTGTCACCCTGGCTGCTGAGGGAATACCGATGGCAGCTAGCCTTCGGCCCCTTCAGGCGTTGCTCCAGCTGTAGAGAGCCACCTCACCTAGGCCTCACCCTTCCCAGGGCAGCCCTTGTCTAGTGATTGGATCGCTGGCCAGCCCAGCCTCATGTGGGGAAACTCCACAGGGCCTCTCAAGCACCTGGGCTCCCTGTTGTTGGGTTTGCTTTGTCCCTTGACTCATGCCTAATCCTGCTTCCTTTGCCTTCTTTCACAGGTGTTAATATATACCTTTCTAATGAGCACCCTGCACCCAAAGCTCAATCTCTTCTGCATCCTGGAGCACCCACTCTGGGCCACCTAATAAGAACATACTAAATACAATGACTGTACAATGTGGTAAAGGCTGTTATGGAAGGCAGCTGAGATTATTTAACCTGAGCTCTGGGTGGAGACTGGAAGAGTATTGAGCAAAATTTTAAAACACTGATGTTTGAAGTTGTCGCTGAAATTTGATACTCCAGAAAATTGATGGACTGGTGGGATCTGCACATGATCAGCAGCTCTCCCAGAATCACATGGCGTGGGCAAAGGGGAAAGGAAAGTAGTCTACCACAAGCAAGAATTAGGGTGGTGGCACTTGCAAGAGGACAGAGGAGCAGAGCGTTTAATGGACATTTGAAACTCAACACAGGGATTAGAATCCTGGAGTCATAATTTACTAGGTGAGGGACCTTGAGTATAAGTTTCTAATATTAATATTCTCATTTTTTCATCTGTAAAAGGATAAAATACTTCATGCTCCAGGCTTGTTGGATTAAATTAGATAATGCTTGTACAGCATTTAGCATTTGTTCTTGACAAATCTTGTGTGTGTGTGTGTGTGTGTGTGTGTGTATATATATATAAAATATATTTTTATTGAGGTATGCCATTCAGACATGAACATACATAATAAGTGTATAGTAAAAGTTGTGAACTTAACAAAATAAACATGCATAACATCACACAGGGGTCCCCTACATCACCCCTCCACCAACATCTTGCATTGTTGATACATTAGTTACAAACTATGCAAGGGCATCGTCAAAATACTACTAACTATAGTCCATATCTTATATTTGGTGTATTTTTCCCCCAACCCACCCTATTTTTTTTAAACAAATCAATTTTATTGATACATATTAATAAAGCATACAGTTTATCCAAAGTGTACAATCAGTGGTATTTGGTATAATCACAAAGTTGTGTGTTCATCACTTCAATTATTATTAAAGCATTTTCATTATTTCAATAATAATAAAAAACAAACAGGGAAATTCTTCACCTCTCAATCTCTGTTTCCCCTGCTGTATATAGCTGCTATTTCTGGCTATTCTTGCACAATTATTTATTTGTTTATTAAGTAGTTTTATTGAAATATATTCACATACCATATGATCTATCCAAAGTGCATATAATCAATAGCTTTTTTTTTAGCTGTTGAAAAGAACTTTATTGTAAAATTGTAAAATAAATAGAAAAATAGTTTGAAAGAAATTACGAATTTTAAGCATGCAAGGCCAGGTTAGATTTAATATAATCAATTATAAGAAATAGTATAGCAACAAACATAAATACAAATAATTCTAATATAATAGAAATTAATTATAACATAATTCTAATTTTTTTATTACAGCTCTAACTATTGACCACAATCTCTAAGAATGAAGTAAATTATTAGTTTAGTTATTTAATTTCCATTTAGTCCATAATGCTTTCTGGATAATCAAATTCCTATTTGGGAATTCTTCACATCTTATTGGAATGAATTACAGCAGATAACAATATGCCAACTCATAATTTTATGAGGCAGAAGAACTCAAAATCTTTTTCAACAGTAATAATGCCAAATTATTGATCCAGATGGATTATTTTAATTAACTAGTATGCATAAGAAAGGGTTAAAGAAAAATGAAGTATCCAAAAATCTCTCTCTTTTCCAGTCCTCCTCAATTAATTAAAAGTGTTTATTTTCTAGAAGAAACTTAACAGAATACTGATCACAGGAACAATTTGCTAGTTGCACTGAGTAATTATTGTACATATACTAAAATATTGTGGCTTTACATTTATCTGGTCTACTTCAGCTCTTTTTTGGTTACTACTTCCATGGAATACCTTTTTCCAACCTTTCACTTTTAACCTGGTTGTGTCCTTACATCTGAGGTAAGTCTCTTGTAGACAACATATAGACGGCTCATATTTTTTTATCCATTCAATCAGTCTGTCTTTTGACTGGGGAGTTCAATTCATTAACATACTCAGTGTTATTACTGTAAAAGCATTACTTCATCCATTTTGTCCTTCAGTTTTTTGTTGTCATACCATTCTATTGTCTGTCTTCTTATCCTTTACCTTTTCTAATAATCTTCATTTCTAAACTCTCCTCCAAATCTCTCCTTGTTTTTTCCTTTCAGACTGCAGCACCCCCTTTAATACCTCTTGTAAATCTGGTCTGTTGGGGGCGATGTTGTATGAATATAACTATCATGGCCGTCTATACCTTCTCCTTCTTTGTCTTCTCCTTCTCCTTCTCCCTAAGTTCGCGCCACAAAGTTCCCGCGCGCGGGAACAGTCACCACGCCTAGGATCTCAAATTATCCAATCATGTACTGATACCTAAACCTTAAGGCATTTCCCTTTTCCCTCCCCTTT
>JAQZBX010055724.1:0-18372 GCA_029593785.1 Cabassous unicinctus | reverse complement strand
GGACTCGGGACAGTCTGTTTCCGACAGCGAGGCTGGTGGAACCCTGCTACCCATCCCTCGCAGGCGCCCGCTGGACCATCTTCTTTGCCCCTTTCCGCTCAGGCCACCAGAAGGGCTGTCCGGGACGCGAAAGGGGTGCAGCCTCCTTAAGGGGATATTCAAGTCAATCCCTAGGGTCCTGAGAGAGAGTGAGAGAGAAACGGGGGTCGGGGGTGGGGGGAGAAGGGAAGAGGCCATCTGGAACAAACTCCCTGGCCACGCTGAGCGCCGATTGCTCCCTCATTCCTTCTCCACCCCTGCTCTCTCCAATGGGGTGCTTTGCTGGTGATTTTTCACTCTTGGAGTTTCGTGTTTTGTCTACATTGCTTCCTTGTCTTCTAGGTGCAAATTTTATGGGTAAAGAGCCAAAAAAGAGAAAGATGGAGGAAGGTGACTAGGGCCTGCCAGGCTCCCCTTGGACCCTGGAAGGGGTTTTAAGACTTGCAATCCCCCAAGCCCCCTACCTTAGGGTCAGGGCTGGCCACAGTCACCTCCTTGGCACTTTCCCAGTGCTCTCTGTGTTAAGTCCAAGGACCATGCTACCCCCACCCCCAAGTTCCCCAAGTCCTGGTGAGTGCCTGGTGCTCAAGGCAGGCTTCATGGGAGGTGTGCTGGCACGTCCCTGCCCTGCTTCCTTTCCTGTGTCTTCAAGACCCCCGCCAAGACGTTCCCGGACCAGAATGGGCATGACCCAGGCAGGGCATGGCTGGGAGGCTTTGCTGGTGGATTGTCGGTGAACACACAGCCCCATGCCCTGCCCCCCCCCCCAAAAAAAAGAGATGCTGAGACCTTCCCTGGATGGATGGCTGGCAGTTGGGGGAGTGGTCCTGGGGAAGTAGGTGGGCAAGAGGCCACCAATTGGAGGGCTGACCATTTACAGTGGGAAGCTTCGCTGGAAACACATTCCTCCTCACTCTCCAGGTCAAGGAAGTCTGGCATGAGGACTTATCTCACCTGCATTTACCTGGATCCTGTTGTGTGACACTGGAGTCTGCTAAAGAGAATGGCAATGGCGCTGGGCTTCTCTCACAATGACTCACCTGCAATGGTTGGGTTGGTTCTAGTGTAGGGAGAGCAGGTGGGGAGCTGGAGATCATCTTGGGGTTCCCGCATGGGGGTAGGGCATGGGCTGGGGAATGGGAGGAAGCTGGGTTAGAGACTTCCTGGAGCCGAGCACCCAGTACCCTCCCTCCCCCCACTCCCAGGATCTGTCAGAAAGCAGGAAAGGGGAGCTGGAGTGAGTGCGGCCTGTGAGCTAGGGCAGAGGAAAAAAACAGAAAGAAACAAACAGCACGCGCAGGAAGACGACGTGACTCAATGCAGGAAATTTAAAACCTGATTACGGAGCTGGTAATTAGTAATTACTATTATGGGCGTTATTGTTGCTAATTATAGGCAGTGGCTTCGTGTCTGTCCTCGGGCCAAAAGCGGCCCCAAGGCCTCCAGCCTGGCGCAGCAGGAGGGAGTGGGGGCTGGGCGGGCGTCCAGGGCTCGGGGTGGCCCGGGTCACCAGCAGCACGAAAAGCCTGGGTACCGGGCCCAGCGGCCTGCAGCCGCCGCCAGGAGCGCGCCCACGCCGAGGCCGCCGCCGGAGCCCGCGGCTGAAACTTCTGCCAGCTCCAGGATGGGAAGCGCCGCTGTGCTGGCGGCGGGGGAGCGGGAAGTCGCAGGATCAGTTGGTGGGCGCCATGTCGCCCTGGGAGACCGAATGGGTACCCTGGGCGCCCTGTCCTCCCGCGCCGCCCCATCAAGGCGGCGAGCACGGTACGAAAGTGGCCTATTGGCGCGGTCCCGGGCTGGGAGGACCGTGCACGCGGCGTCCGCACACGGGCGCGGCTCGACCCGGCCAGCGGCGACTGGGAACCACCTCCGAGCGCGCCCTTCCGGCGGGGCTGAGGATGCAGAGGAAGGGAGAAGAGGGACGCAGGGCCCCGAGGCGTTGTCGCCGATCTGTTCCCGGCCCGGCCGGCGCCCCGCCTGGGCCCAGCGCTGCACATAAGTTTCCTTCCAGCATTTGCACTCCAACGCGGAGTGTCCAGACCTCTTTGGCCTCCCCCAACCTGCTGCGATGGAGCTTTCTAGGCAAAGCCAAGCCCCTCGCCCCCGCTCTTGAAGACCCTGCCACCTCTGGCTGCCTCTGCTTCTCCCCAGGAAGTGGCTTCGCAGTTGGGGCGCCCCTTCTCAAAGTTTTGCCGCGTTAGAGAAGCCTGCAGAGCTCGGCTGCTTCTCGCTTCTCCAAGCGCGGCGAAGGCCGGCCACTGCCGGGTTATCTGCCTATGCCTAGTGGGGGCCGCGGGGCCGCGGGTGGGCTTCACGGGACCACGGCTGAGTGGCGCACGGAGGGGACCCGAATTCACTTCTGCCGAAAGCTCCCGGGAGGCCGAGGCGGCGCCGGACAAAATAGAGAGGCCGCTCCCGCCGGCTGCCACCCGCGTCCCCGGCCCTCCCGCGGCGGCCCGGCCCCGGCCCCGGCCCTCTCCCCGCCGCCTCAATGGTGGAAAAGGCGGCGCCGAGTTGTTTTTGTTAAAAGGGGGACACACCTCGGCGGCGAAATAGCAAACCCCGGTGTCGGACAGCAGTAAAGCCGTGTCGACAGGTTGTCAGACAGCTGCGGGGCTGGTCGGGGACAGCCCGCGCCTCCCGGCCCGCAGCCGCCGCCCGCGCGCCCACCGCCGCAGAGGTGGCGGGGCCGGCGCGGGGCACCACGTGCTCGCCGGGAGGGGCGGGAGCGGCCGCTGAGGGAGGGAGCGAGGGCGGGCGGGCGGAGGGGCGGAGGGGCGGGCGGGGAGCCGGGGGCGGGGCCTGCGCTCAAGGGGATGCCAATCAAAGCATCAACTTCAAATTGTCCCCGTAAGCCCCGCCGCCGAGCGGAGGGCGGCCGCCGCAGTCGGCGCGCGATCGCGGATCCGGGCGCAGCCGGGAGCCGGGCGCAGCGAGCACCGGGCCCAGCAGCCACCTCCGGCCCCCGCCTCCCGGCCGGCCCGAGCGCGCCCGGCCCGCTGCCCGCTCCCCCCACCCCCGCGCTCCCCCCACCCCCGCCCCCCGCCCCCTTCATATTTGCCCGCCGCCGCCGCCGCCGCCGCCGAGTCCGCGGACATGTCCTTCCCGCAGCTGGGCTACCCGCAGTACCTGAGCGCCGCGGGGCCCGGCGCCTACGGCGGCGAGCGCCCGGGGGTGCTGGCCGCGGCCGCCGCGGCCGCCGCCGCCGCCTCGTCGGGCCGCCCGGGGGCCGCGGAGCTGGGCGCGGGCGCGGGCGCGGCCGCAGTCACCTCGGTGCTGGGCATGTACGCGGCGGCCGGCCCGTACGCGGGCGCTCCCAACTACAGCGCTTTCCTGCCCTACGCCGCCGATCTCAGCCTCTTCTCGCAGATGGTGAGTGCGCCCCCGCGCCCCCAGCGGCCTCGCCGCGCCGTCCCCGGGCCCTGCCGAGGTGGGAGAGGGTGGCTGGCGCGCGGACAGGCCAGGCTGGCCCGATCGCGGGGGCGGGGGCGCCCGCCGGGGACACAGTCGCACCCAGAGGCCCGGCGGGTGCCGGCCCAGCCATCGCGGCCTGGTGAGGCGGGGGGAGGCCGGGCCGGGCGGGGGGTCGCGCTGGCGGGTCCGGGCGGAGGCGCCAGAGGCCGCGGGCGCAGGCCAGGGGCGCGCGGCCCGCTCGGGAGGTCCCGCCGGATCAGCTCGTCCCGGCTTTCCCAGGACCCTCCTTCCCGGCCTCGTTCGCGGGTCCTTCGGCTTTGGGACTAGGCCGGGAAAACTGGAGTCTGCTCTCTGGGGGAGCTGGAGAAGGCTGGACCTCAGCTGGCCGGAGAGAAACCTTGAAATAGTCATAACAATAGAGATGAGTCTGACCGCAGGGGTCTTATCCTGGCATGTGCTAGAAATGGAGATTTTTTTTTTAAATTAAGTTGAAATAATTTTTAGCTGCCGAAACGGTGTTTACTTTGACTTTCGTAAGTTGCCAAAGTTTTCATATGCGCGGAAAGAAAAGCCGTTTTCTTCCCGCGTTACATAATGGAGGATTAAAGAAAACAGTGTCCCTGGTCTCAAAATAAATGGTGGCCTCTTACTCTGTCAGCGCCGTGGATGTGAGCGGGGGGAAGGGGGCGGCAGATTTGACTCACCGCAGGGGCCTTGGTCGGCCGGCCGATGGCATGAGCCATGTTCCTCGGCCTGACTGCAAGGTCGGGGCTTAAACTTCGGGCTCCCGGCGAATTGCGCGCGGCGCAGGGGGTCGGCGAGGCGGCCGCCTCCTGCGCTGCTGCCGGCGGGTTAGCGCGATTTGCAGGCGCCCCCGAGGTCTCCCCACTCCCCGAAGAGACGCGAACTCAGTACCCGCCAACCGTGCCCGAGCAAAGCGGCCGGCGTGTTGTCCTGTAACTTTTCCTGTACTTTTGAAAAGAATCCCGATTTCTCTGAAAGCGAACCGCCTTTCAGACTGCTCACTCTCCGAAAAGCTCAGCCCCATTTTGTTCAGGCAGCCGAGAGGCCGGGGAAGCGATGAGAGATTTACAAGGTGTCCTTTCAGAAAGAATTCCCAGCAGAGACAAGGGCGAAATAACTCCTTTTCAGTTACAACCAAAATGAGTAGAAAAGCACAAAAGGACATTCGGGAAGGACTGGGCAAAAAGCAACAACAAACAAAACCTGACCACTGAACCCTTTGGTCCGTGGTCTCCACCAGCAAACTTACTTAGTGAAAGGAATCTTCCCGTTCTGCGGCTTTTTCAGGGTCTAGACCCCCCTTTTGCGAAGAGAGCAACTCGACACATTTTAATGGAGAACGGTAATTCTTGAAAGACCTTTTGAACAGAGACCTGCTCCTTTTGGGCGCTCCGAGGGGCCGGTGGGGAGGCTGTGCCGCCCTCTGGGTAAGGGGGAGAAAGGAGGTTGCTTGCTTTTTTACTAAAGAGATAATACGTAAACATCTCCCCCAAAGGCGCGTGTGTTTGCTGCAGTGTCCTGGCGTTTCTTGGAAAGTAAGCTTAAACCCCCATCTCGATTCCCGCCGAGGTTTCTAAGCCGTTATGATTAGGTATTTGGAAGTCAAAGGATAAAATTGTGGGTGAACGTCTGGGCAACTTATGGTAATAATGAGGCCTAATGAGGTTGTTAGAGAGATAAAATGTTATTTACCAAAACACCTGATGGGATAATTTGACTTGCTGTGTTTTACTACTGATGATAAAAAGAATATTGATTGCAAATAAATCAGGCCCTCTAAATGCCTGCAAACAGTTGCTGTTTGCTCGCTCCAGATCAAAGTCAAACTTAAAGAGATAAGTAAGCAAAGAGCGGCCTAGGAAACGGAACCGGTTCTCCTCCTCGCGGCTGGCTGCTCCCGGCCCTCGCGTTAATATTTTACCGGATAAGCCCTCCCTTTGTGCTTTAAAAAAACAAATGGTGTTTTTGTTATTGTTGTCCCTGATGGCCGGGACTGAGATTTTTATTTGCCTCTCACCACTGTGGACCTTTAGGTGTGGGTGAGCCATTCTATGCAGATGGCTTTTGAAGCTAAAAGGAGGGGGCTTTCGTTTTAAATTGTTGGGGGATTTAGACCCGAAGAAAAGAAAACCCGGGACGGTTTATTTTGTTTGACCCCCTCGGGGTCGAAGAGAGGGGGCTGGGCCCCCCGGTTCTTTAAGTTGGGAAAATCTGTTTCAGCAGCCTAGTTAAAAGGCTTTCCCCCTCCAGCTGGTGGGAGGTAAACTTGGAAATCGGGTTTCTCGAGCTGATGCCGGCGAGGGGGGCGGGTGGGACGGAGGACAGCCGAGGGAAATTCGGGGGTGGGGGACGCTGCTCTTCTAGAAGTGGGCTGCGCGCTTCTGGAACTTTTCCGGAGTGACAAAAACCCTCCCGGGGGTGGATGGGAGCGCAGTTCCCGGAGTCGGGTCGTGGTTCCGCCTCTCCTCCTCCGCCTGTGGAGAGGGGCCTCACGGGTTTGGGGAGGAGGATGCCCAGTCCCGGAGAAAGGCCTGGGGGTGCCCTCGAGCGGATGGGAGCTGCCGCCCCCGACTTTGCCAGCGTCAGGGACTCACCTCTCTCTCCCCCTCTCTCTCCCCCTCGCTGGGCTGTGTGGCCGCAGGGCTCGCAGTATGAACTCAAGGACAACCCCGGGGTGCACCCGGCCACCTTCGCAGCCCACACGGCGCCGGCCTATTACCCTTACGGCCAGTTCCAGTACGGGGACCCTGGGAGGCCCAAGAACGCCACGCGCGAGAGCACCAGCACGCTGAAGGCCTGGCTCAACGAGCACCGCAAGAACCCCTACCCCACCAAGGGCGAGAAGATCATGCTGGCCATCATCACCAAGATGACCCTCACGCAGGTCTCCACCTGGTTCGCCAACGCGCGCCGCCGCCTCAAGAAGGAGAACAAGGTGACGTGGGGCGCGCGCAGCAAGGACCAGGAGGACGGCGTCCTCTTCGGCAGCGACACCGAGGGCGACCCTGAGAAGGCTGAGGACGACGAGGAGATCGATCTGGAGAGCATCGACATCGACAAGATCGACGAGCACGACGGCGATCAGAGCAACGAGGACGACGAGGACAAGGCCCAGGCGCCGCGGGCGCCCGCCGCCCCCGCGGCCCTCGCCCGGGACCAGGGCTCGCCGTTGGCGGCCGCCGACGTGCTCAAGCCGCGAGACTCGCCCCTGGGCCTGGCCAAGGAGGCCCCGGAGCCGGGCAACACGCGCCTGCTGAGCCCTGGCGCCGCGGCCAGCGGCCTGCAGGGCGCGCCGCACAGCAAACCCAAGATCTGGTCGCTGGCCGAGACGGCCACGAGCCCCGACGGCGCGCCCAAGGCCTCGCCGCCGCCGCCCGCGGGCCACCCCGGCGCGCCCGGGCCTCCCGCGGGTGCGCCGCTGCAGCACCCCGCCTTCCTGCCCAGCCACGGACTCTACACCTGCCACATCGGCAAGTTCTCCAACTGGACCAACGGCGCGTTCCTCGCGCAGGGCTCGCTGCTCAACATGCGCTCCTTCCTGGGCGTCGGCGCGCCCCATGGCCCACACCTGCCCGCGCCGCCGCCGCCGCAACCGCCCGTCGCCGTCGCCGCGGGGGCGCTGCACGGCGACAAGGCCTCGGCCCGCAGCAGCCCCGCACTCCCAGGTACCGCTCCGGGAGGGACCGTGTCCCGCTCCGCCCCTCTTGAAATCCCGAGTCCGGACGACGGGCGGGGGGCGGGGAGTGCAGGGGTGAGGGGAGCGAGTGAGCGAGTCCCAGGCCTTCCGGCTCTTTGGAGAGAACTGGACTCTACCCGCGGGCCGGCCCCTGAGGGGGTGGTGGGAGACCGGACCCCCAGCGACCCTGCCTGAGTGGCGGCGGCGGCGGGGCGGGGAGGAGGACCGCGCGCCTCGGCGGCACCTCTCCCCCCACCTGTCTCCACGTCCTAACCTTCCGCTTCTTCCTCGCAGAGAGAGACCTCGTCCCCAGGCCGGACTCACCGGCACAACAGTTAAAGTCGCCCTTCCAGCCTGTGCGTGACAAGTGAGTGCCGTTTGCCTTCATCGCGGGCCTTTGCGGGGGTGGGGGTGGGGGCGGGGACGGGAGCGGGGCAGAGGGGGTGGGGGCGCAGTCGATATTGACCGCGGCGCCGTCCACAGGCTCGCAGGGGCATCCAGGCGACGCGATTTCTCCTGACCCGGGAGGCGCGCGGGTGAGGCGTCCCCGCCCCCGGGCGCTCTGCTGGCGGGACCGGCGAGCGCGCGTCGCAGCACCCTCCACTGACATCGCTCCGTGTCTTGTCTCGCTGTTTCCCCTGCAGCTCGCTGGCCCCGCAGGAGGGAGCCCCGCGGATCCTAGCAGCCCTCCCGTCCGCCTGATTACGGGCCTACTTTTGCTTTTGCGGGGGGAGGGGGGAGGAGTGGGGGAGGGGGGAGGAGGGAGGACTTAGGACAACTATTTCAGACCGATGTAAAGGACAAATATGGCAACGGCGTCAGCGACTGCCATCCATCGCTTTCTGCCGAAAGGGGCTCGTCCGGCCGAGCTCGCGTCTCCGGCGGCCGCGGCGTCTGCCCGCCGCCCGGGGGTCGCCCGCTGTCCCGCGCTTCCTGCTGGAGCGGTCAGTGCCCCCCCGCGTGCTGTGTCTTTTCTTTCTTTCTGTATATAGAGTGATTTCAGATTGTAAATAGCGCGTCAGCGAACTTGTCTAAATCATATATTTTTGTCTAATAAACTAAATGAAACGATGCCCGCGTCTCCCGCTGTGTGTGGGGGGGGAGTGTCCGGGGTGGGGAGGGGTCTTGGATTCTGCGATTCCCGCCCAGGCAGCCCTTGGGCAGGGGGCTTGGGGAGAGGGGCTCCCAGGGAGGGCCTGCTGAGTGTTTCCACCCGGGAGGCCAATGTTTCAAACCCAGCCTTCTAGTGGCTTTTGCATGTGTTATTGTCATTTTGTGTCACGAGGACCGTTTCTAGTTGGCAGTTTAATTATTTCTATTATTCAAACACTTATCTGGGGAATGCTTTTCTCAAGATATACATGGATCCGATTTTAGGCAGTTTCTAAAACGATATTTTAAAAAAAGCGGGTGAAAACAAGAAGAAAAAGAAAGAAAAAGAATTTCCAATCATGCACCCAAAGGATTGGATTCGAAATCGATTTGTTACTAGTTGGCTCAACAGTGCGTCGTGGTGCCAGGTCGCTGTGTGGGTTGAGGGAGGAAATAATGGAGTATGAAATTTTGCTTTGAATGTATTTTTTAGTTATTTAGTGAAGTCAAACGTGGAGAAATTGCACGGCTGTTTTGAACTCCCCTAATAGGCCAGCAGGGATGAGGTGGCGGGGGCTCTCTGCGCTCGTTTGCGGGGGGTCGGCGGGGGGCGCCGGGGGGGGTGAGAAAGAGGGAAAGGGGCTCTGTCTCCCACGGATGCCCCCTGAAACTCCTGCGCCGTGAACCGCGTCCCCTTGCCCTGCCAGGCGCGCCTCGAGTCGGCCGGGGCGGCAGCAGCTGGGAGTGGCGTTAGGAAGCAACGCGGACCCGAGCCGCCGCGGACGTGCGTGGGCAGGAGCTGGGCGGGCGACTCGCGGCAGACGGTGCGCCAATCCCGGGCGCGCGGGCGGTGGGCGTTGCGGGCGCCGCCGCCCTCCCAGCCCTGAAGCTCCGTGGCCAAGTCAGGGGCCGCCGGGTGCAGACGCCTTTGGGTTGAATTCGTGGAAAGCGAGAGCGAAGATTTCCAAAACCGGCAGGGAGGCTGTGGGCTGCTGGGAAACCGGTCGAGCGGTAGAAGGACGCGTCCTCGCTGTTGGGCAGGACGCCCAAACTCGAGTCCTGAGATCCGCTCTGGAGCCGCTTCCCCTCTCCAGGTGCTGCAGCCGCCCATCCGGGACCCGCACGCTCGCGGCTGCTTGCGGCGGTGAGGCGCGCGGAATCGGGACGCGGGTCACGGCGCCTGAGCCCCTCTGAGGCCGGGAAAGCGGGCGGCTCCCCATGGGCGACCCCATGGGACCCTCTGGCCCCCTCCCGTCGCCTGCATCCTTCTCGGTGCTAACTCCCCCCGCACCCCCTTCCCGCCGTCCGCTTGGTGAGTAGGGTCCCCTAGTGGGGAGGAGGCGCGGGGGCACCGAGGGTAAGTGTGGACAGCCGGTGCGGGGCGGGCTTGCGTGCACGGCGGGAGGGTGCCCGGGGAAATCCTGGCCGCGGAGCCGAGGGCGGCGGCCGGCGGACGGGCGCGGGCTGCAGCGGCCCGGAGCTCCTTCGCGGTCCCAATTGAGCGGGCTCGCGGCGCCCTCTATGGGGCGAAAGAGGAACCGAGGCCCTGGCGGCGCCGACCTCGCTCCTGGGGCGTGGCACAAATCTGGGGTGCTGGGCCTTGAGGGGCGCGACGCGCAGGAGCCCGGGTTTGTGGAGGCGAGGTCTGCTGTGTTCCATGCATGTGTGTGAGTGGGCTCCATGCAGGTGTCGCCATTTCCGGTGTAGCTCCCCAAATCAGGTGTTTCTCCACAGCCCTGAGCCCCACATGGAAGGGGTCCCTGCACTGCACCCGGCGCCAGGGCCGCCTGGTAGGTCCCGTGTCCTGGACAAGACGGCACCTGGCAAATCTTTGGCCAGCCTCGTCCTGCTCATCTGAGGAGGATGTGCGTTCTAGGTCACCCAAGCAAGCTGGGCATCCACCTTGTACTGGGAGATCCCATCGGTGGCCCTGGAGACAGGAACCGAGGTTCTGAGGGACGAGGAGGGTGCTCTGTCACCGCGGGACTCAGCTCTGATCTCCCTGAATCCACTCAGCCGGTCCCTGCTGCTACCTGCCTGTCCTCCCACTTGTTCTTCCCATGTGTCCATTCCTTTCTCTTTTCTAAGCAAGACATTTGGGATCCCTGGACGCTGCCGTGGCAGGGCCCGCCCCTGTGCTTGAGGGTTCCAGGTGGCAGAACCCAGTGGCCTAGAAGTAGTGAAGATTCTGTGCCCCTCCTGTGGATTGGAGTTTCGCCTGCAAAGAAGTCAGCTCTCCAGCTTGGGGATTCTTTTTCTCCAGTAAAATGCTAGAAATGAACTTTTAATCGAGCTTTGAAGGACATTTCCGTCCTTTCTTTGGGATTTGTTTACCTCGTTACCAGCCCTCCCCTTGGGCCTAGGGATGGTCGCCCCCATTTCAGAGCCCCTCACCACTCCTGAAACATGGGTCGGTGTAGGCAACGCGGAAACCCCAACTGCAGAACCTGTCCAAGCCTCCAGAGCTTCCTGCCATGCAAAGGTGCCCCCACCTGCACCCAGGGAGCGCTTCCAAGGATGCCTGAGCCCTGAGGAGGGTGGGCGAGGAGCTAGGGTGCTTGGTCTGGAGGGCCTGTTCTCCGTGGGCTGGGCTTCCCTACAAAGGGACGCCAGGGTTCCTGCCACGGGATTTCTGCCCCAATTCCTCAATTGAGTCTGTGTCTTTTTGGGGGAGGGGGGTGATAGGGAAGAGAGAAATCGGCAGGGACCTTCTTTCTCTGTCCACTCAGGCCAGTGGAGGGGAGGGGAGATGCTGCCCCCCCATGGGTTGACTTGCGGGAGTCTCAGTCTCCCTGCCCCCTCCGTCCTGCCCGCCCTCCTCGATCAATTATTCACCAGCACATTTATCTCGCCGGCAAAATGGAGAATTCATATTCATATCTGGGTTTTAGTGCTCTGACACTGATGAATGTACCAGGCTCCGGGGCTTGGAGGGGGCGCCGCCCGGTGAATCATGCCCTATAAAGTTTCAATCGTCCTTGTAGCTGGTCCGCTGCCAGGGAGTGAGGAGGCCGGGGTGCCAGGGAGGAAGGGGCGAGGAGGCGAGGGCCCCTCTCTGACCGGCCATCCTTTCTTCCGTCGGCACCGGTGGGAGCCCAGGGCCACCCGAAGGTGACCCGGGGGTGCGGTTGGGGCCGCTGGGTGGAAAATGGGGTGTGCGACCCCTATTTGGGAAGCCTGGAACCCAGCACGCGATTCTGAAAGCAGAGGGGCCTCGTTTGCCGACAGGGACGGGGCATCGCCTCTGGGGCGCCCAGGTTAGGGGTCGGGAATTGAGGGCAGGAACACCGGAAGGGCCGCGGGGTCCGGGCCTGCTCCTCTGAGAAGGGTGAGATATGGGGAGCACAGGAGGTGGACAGCACAGGCCACGTCGCAGGGACTAGCATAGGGGCAGGAGCCACAGAGCTCCCGGCCCCCACCCCTGGGATGGGAAGTGGTGACTTTTGGGTCCCCGACACTGCACGCGCGCCCTGGGAGGGGGATCCCCCCTGTTTAGCGGCTGGTTGGCCTGGCTCAAGGGTAAGAATCCAGGTGGGGAGTGGGCGCCTCGGCGCCCAGGAAGCCGACCCTTGTGGGCAAAACCAGCAGAGCACCGAATGAATGGGGGGCACACTCTGGGGGTGGTGAGAGCGCCCCGCCGCAGGGAGGGGCCTCCGGAGTTCAGGACCCCAGCATCATGCGGGTGGGTTCAGAGGTTACGCGGAGACGTGGAGGGCGCCTGGCCAGTTGTCCCCCAACTCCGCGCGTCGGAGCAATCCGCGGGTGTTCGACCCCAAGTAAAAGGCGGGCGGCACAGCCCTGCGCTGCGCTCAGCCGGGGAGCGAGCCTGGGCGGCTCTAGCGCCGCGCGCCCGGGGAACCCGGGGCTCTAATTCTAGCTCCTGAGCCGAAAGGCCTCGGA
Organism: Cabassous unicinctus; assembly: GCA_029593785.1. NCBI lineage: Eukaryota > Metazoa > Chordata > Mammalia > Cingulata > Chlamyphoridae > Cabassous > Cabassous unicinctus. Next base: position 6,227 of record JAQZBX010055724.1, on the reverse strand, counting down.
AAGCCGCCCCGTGAGGCCAGCTTGGTCTCTGGTGCCCAGCATCTGGGGCTGGGCCCAGACCCCTTACGCCTTCCAAAACTATGTCTGAAATGGGCCCCCTTCCGGGAGCAAGGAGGGGCCCCCACCGGCCCAGCGGGGAAGGTAGGGCCGACCAATCGCCTACAATACGTTTAGGGCCTCACAAAAATGTAATTTCTTTTGAAATGAAAAGAAAAAATAACTTTTTGATCGAAAGAAATGTTTTAATATATAATAGCAAAATATGCATCTTTATACCAACGCAGTCGTAGAATATAATTTTTAACATCCGTTTTCAATGGAGGAGAGGGCCCACTAAGACAAAAATGCCTCGGGATTCTGGGTTTGCCCAAAATGGGGTAGGAGAGAAGAGAGGTGGCCCCGAATCCCTGGAGGGTAGAGCTCCTCCCTGGCTGCGGCCTCAGCGGTGACCCTGTGCCCCGGAGTCCTTGCAATTACCCGAAGCCCTGGCCCCGCTCTGCTCGGGTCCCCCAGAGGGAAGGAAAGGCCTGCCCTCGCCGGGCAGCCAGAGGGCAGAAGCCTGCCCCCTCCCCGGGCGGGGCTCAAGTGGCGACCCTTTCTGTCGCTGCTGGTCAGCCTTTGAAGATGCCCCGGGTGTCTCTGATCCCCTAATCCATTTATCCAGCGTCCTGAGTGCACTGGCTGAATGAGGGCACACAATGGCCCGGCTGCTCCCGGGAGAGAGCGGGGAGGGAGCGGCGCACCTCTTGGTCCCCCCGGGCGGGGACCCCGCCGTCCCCACGTCCCCTCGTCCACCGGGCCCTGCGCGCGCGGGCAGAACGCTGTGGTGGGAATGAAGCCCAGGCCGCTTAGGGCTGCTAAAGCGAAGAGCCTTTCTTTTTCTTGCTTCTTGCACGGCCCTTTCGAATGCAGGAAGCTTCGGCTTTCTGCGAGACGCTTCCCAGCCTGCAAGAGGATGCTCTCCGCGGGGCGGGCCCTTTCCCCGCGCCCTGGAAGGCCCCGCGCACGCGGGGACGCCTCTGGCAGCCAGGGCGGGGGTCCGCGCGCGGCCACGCTCACCCCCAGCCTGGGCGCGTCGATCCTCCGTGCGTCCTCCCGCCTGCTTGTTTGTCGCCGCTGTAGCTTTGCTTGTTATTGAATTTTAAACGTATGCTTAATTGCCAGTTCCTTGGGTAACTGCAGCCATGTCTGAAAATATTAAATACATCTGTGAGATGGTGGGCGAGAGAAATTAAAAAGGTGCTCGGTGCACTGAATGTTAAGAAGAGCTCACAATGGAGTGATTAACATTTTTATGAATAAAATTAATCACGCTTTAACGCTGCGGCACAGTACATCTGAAAGCCAAATGTGGCCGGGCAGCCCGCTCTCCTGCACCCCAGAACTTTGGGGCCTCCTTGGCCACCGTGGCTGTGCATCCATCAGGAATTTCAGGGGGACCAGGCTATAACGGTCCCCCTGAAATTCTAATACTAAAATACTAAATTTGAGGCACTGGGAAAAAACAAACAAACCCCCTTCCCACAGGGCAAAAGGAAAAAAGCATCACTTTTTTTTTTCTTTCTTTTTCTTTAGCACGCTCTCAAAAAGGCCATTTCCACTCTCAGATCCATATAAACGGGGCAGTCGGAGGGAGGGTGAGGCAGCCAGAAGGTGATGGGGGAGGCAGAAGGCCTGGGGTCCCCAGCCCCCAGGGCCCCTCCTGCCCTGACTTCTGGGCCCACTGTTGGGCTCAGGTTGGAGGTGGCCCTTCCGGTTTCACTCTCCAGATACTATAGTGCTTTCTCCTCTCCTGCCCCGCCCCCCTTTTCTAAGCTCCTGCCGCTGCGGTTTTGGGATCCTTCCAGCAGGCTGTACAAAGGCAAGCGAAGGTATCTGAAGTGTCACTCCACAGCTGTGGCAGAGGAGCAGCGTCTGCGTTTTGCTGGGGTGCCAGCCCATGTGTGTGGCAGAAGGTGAAATCAAAGCCTCCGCTCTTCCTCACTTCTGCACATTATTTTTCACTGCTATGGCAAATCTCTCCGAGCTCCGTGAACCAATAAAACAACGGTCCCTGTTTGAGTTGATATATTAATATTTACTGAGGATTTGCAAGGTCGGGGCTAAATGTCAGCAGATTGCCGGAGCAGTCCTGTGGGGAATAATTAAACAAATCTCCCAGCAGTTCAGCCTCCTAACGTCTTTATTAATCTTTTCCCCCTACCCTCCTGAAAGAGTATGTTAAAATATTGCTTTTGCAACCTTCGAGAAGACTCTGAATAAGTTGAATAATCAAATTCTCTCTGGCAGTGTTTGCTTTTGACAGTTTCTTGGGCCTTCCCTGGCAGATGTTGGAGATCTGGGGACGCTGTGACGTGTGAATTTTCACCAAGCTGTGGCCATTCTCACCTGCCTCTCTGTCAAACTGATCCTGGCCGATTTGCCAAACACTGTGCTGCTGTTCTCCGGATTAGCTCGCAGGCGGGCCTGGGGAGCAGGGTGGCTGCTTGCTGGAGGCCTGCCTCCTCTAGCAGGAGGGCAGCAGGCTGAGCTTGAGGGGCGGCTCTGCTAGTAAGCTTCGTAATTGGTGTGGGGGTGCCTCCTGAGGAGCGCGGCCTGGGGCGGTCCCCAGTTATTTGTTATCAGGTAGGAGGGGCCCTCTGCGGGTTTTGTTTGTGTGTTGGGGTCTGTATGGGGCCCCCGTGGAAAAATATCACCAGGAAATTAATTGATTCTGTGTCCTCTCACCACAGAGGGGTTCTCATCATCAGAGTGGTGGGTTTTTGACTTTGCTATTCTGCCATGAGTTGGAAAAATAGAATGAAAACCAGCAATGCAACATATTAGCATCTGTATGGACAGATTCAGCGTGGCGCAGTTGAAACCAGGCTTTGCAGGGCAAGGCCACAGTTCCGGTGAGGCTTTTTATTCTTCTTCCTTTTTCATAACTCTATCTATCTATCTATCTATCTATCTATGTATCTATCTATCATATATCTATCAAGCAATCTATCGTCTGTCATCTATCTTCTATCATCTATTTATCTTCTAACATCTATCTAGCATCTATCTACCATCTATCTATCATCTATCATCTCTCTGTCATTCATGTGTATGTGTGTATCTTCTATCATCTATCTATCTTCTATCTATCATCTATCATCTAGCTATCTAGCTATCATCTATCATCTATCATTTATGTGTATGTGTGTATCTATCTATCCTCTATCATCTATCTGTCTATCTATATCTAATGTCTCTAAGGGGACCCTCTCCATGAAAAGCACATGGCTGGAACTTCAGTTTCAACTACTCAAAATGACAGAAACCCGGGTGGAGTGACATGCTGGCCCTACGCCTACCCCCAAGGCCGACAGGCAGAGCTCCCGACAGAGGCCAGCGGTCAGCACTCTCCCAACCTCCGCAAGGCGGGGCCAGCTGAGGCTCCTCTCACTGCTTGCCTTTGGCTCCAGCCCCAGAGGAGCAGGTGGAGGCTGGGTGGGCAGGCCTCGGGCGCGCGCCGCGATTTGAGGGATTGTTTTGTTTTGTCTGCTGTGTGACTGAGCCTTTTAGACCTTTTCAGATGCTCTCCGTGCTGCTCCCTGGGCAAAGCTATCAACGCCCCAAACTCCCTGCCTTCTCTCGGCTGCTTCGTCTCACTGGTTGACCACTAAATTCTGACTAGGTTTCTAACTATGCCTCCAAATGAGGACATTTTAAGGTTGTTTTTAGACCGTTAGTCCCTGAACTGGAATTCCCACCCTATGCCCTGGGCCTGTCTCTGGCCTGCTGCTGGCAGCTCTGTGTGGCTCCTCTCCCTTCCAGGTTAGCTTTCGCTTCCTTATCCCTTGTTTCCACTTGTGGAACCCTTTTCGAGACCCTTCGCTGTCAGCACGCAGCACTGGGCTGCGATGTAGAGCACACAGTGAGGCCTCAGATAACTCAGCAGACCTGGCCTTATTCATGAAGAAATGACAAAAGCTACTAAGCATAGTGAGGGTCAAATGGATAGGGTTGTGCAGCAAAATAAATATGTTTAATATACAAAAGAACATACCGCTTGGACTTTAAATACGCCTAAAGGAACATTAAATTTTCAAGCTGGTGCCAAGCATAATTAGAGACTAGAGCCTACCACGCTGGATTTGCAGCAAACTACTGATGGGCAAAATTCCCGTGGCCCTTCATCTCCATGACTTGTCACACTTTAATGTTCTGGCAGCCAGAAGGCTGAGCTGCCTGGACGCCTTGCTCGGCCAGGAGGAGAAGCAAGCAGTGTGCGTGGATGAAGGTCTGATGAGTGAGCTCGGGAAGCTAAGGGTGGCCCCCGGGAAGGGGGCGGTGGTGGCTGGAGTTGGGGCCTGCACCTGAGAAGGAGGCCCAGGACCCTGTGTCTCCCAGGGAAATTAACGCTCTTTAGTCCTCCTTTCCCAGATACCTCTTACCCCCTCTCTTCCTCCAGAGAAGGATGCAGAAGGACCTTTAGGGAAGCTTGATGAAAAGGTATGTTCCCCAGCAGCCTCTGCCACCCTCAGTTCCTGCCTTTGCTGGTGTGGGGCGGAGCCTGCGATGTCACTTGAAGCTGAGGGTGGAGGCCGAGCTCCCAGAAACCCTGCCCAAGCCCCAACCAACCTGCCTTGAATGACTTCCCTGTAAATTCTCAGTGGACTCGAGATTAAAGCGTCACCCTTCCTAGATAAGTAACATGTGAACTGGGACTGGAGCATTCTGAAGCAAGCTAGAGCCATACGAAGTCATATTTAACGGAGAGACTTTGTTCATGCTGGTCAGAGGGAGGAGGCCCTTTTGGGCGTCTGCGCATTGCTCCACCTCTGTCCAGGCCCCTAGGGACGGGGTCCCCTGGCCTGTCATGACTGTGGAGCTGTTTGTGGGCAGCAGAGCCACTTTCCAGGGCCTAGCAGGAGAGGAGGAGATAACCGCACATCCGCTGCTCCCGCCGTGTGCCGGGAAGGTCCGCGCTCGCCCGGCCCTGCGTTTGGCAGCAGCGGCAGCGTTTCTGGGCTCTGTAGCCTAGCGACAGGCCATTTCGAGCAGCTCCCCTCCTTTCTAGGGTCACTCATTATTGGCATATATAGTTACTTGTGCATAACGTTTCTCCTTTTTGCTGTTCATGCTGTAGATAATTCAAAAATCAAATGGCAGTTGTCTAAGACATAGCTTGATGGATGCATCAGTGGGAGTTTCTCATTCAGGGGACAACCAAGCTTTGCGCGACTGATGGAAGGTCCACCTTGTACTAAGCACCTCGCTTACAGGAGGAGGAAAATCGTCTCTGCTGCGTCATCTGAGTCAAAAGGGTGCTGAGACGGAGGGCGAGTGCTCTGCACAGACGGCCTCTAGAGGAAGAGCCAGTAAGCAAAGCCCCGGAAAACTTTCTAGGGAAACCAAGAAATCATCAAACCACGATATCCAAAAGGCGGAGCAACCCAAGTGCCCATCAGCAGATGAGTGGGTAAACAAAATGTGGTGTAAAAAAAGATTATTAAATCCAGTGCATCCACGCCCTCATTTCCCCCCACCACCCTTATTTAAAAGTAAAGATCGAAAAGAATTTTCAAGCCAAGTTTTAAACCAGCCCCTTCTATAGGGACTCAAATTCATTTTCTCTTGGGGAATATTTCTCCCTATTTCTAAGAAGACAGACTAAAAAAATAATATTAAGAAAGTTCCAAAACCTTCTTGGACAGCAAATTTCGGTTAAAAACAAGCGACAATTTGAAAACCTAAAGATAAAGGAATCAGAAGCATATGGCTTCCATTTTCCTTCAAATACTTACTTTGAACCCCAAATATTTTTAGAAAGTTTGAGGTGTTCAAATGCTGCACAGTTGGATACACCCATCCATAATTTTATGGGGATGAATTCAATCCACATGTTTCTGATATATTTACAATTATCAGAGTCAACTGTTCATTTCGAATAGCTTTTGATGTCAAGAATCCCTCTGGGCTTTAAAAATATTTCTGCAACTTCTCTTCCCTTTTGGCAACAGGAGGCCACATCTTCCCAGAGTTACGTAACTCCTGGCCCCTAACATTGCATATTGCTTCTTTTAGCTCAGAAGTGCTTAGGGAGCTTCAAACTTACACAAATGCCTTGCCCCCCCGTGTGAGCAAAAAACAGAGCTGGGGCCACGGGTTGACAGTAAAAAGCAGTTCATAGTATGGATAGCTAAAACTCGCCTTGCTCTTTTGCAGCCTCGCAGGAGGTGACTTCAAAATGCACG
>JAQZBX010055723.1:0-18354 GCA_029593785.1 Cabassous unicinctus | reverse complement strand
CCCTAGTTGACTTCTATTTCTCTCCTATCAATGTTCCTAATGTGCTGGTAAATTTCTAGGTCATTTCACTTCCTGAATGGGCCACTTAATTCTTCTTGTTTGGTTCCTTTTCTGGCATTGAGGGCTTCCTGTTGACTCTGATAGCCTATGAGCTTTTCATGGCCAACAATCTGCTCCTTTACACAGCCATGGTGTCTCCTGAGGTCAATGTCCTCCTTGTGTTGATTATATATCTTGCAGGTTTTATGAATGCTAACATTCACACTGGCTTCACCTTCCAGCTCTCTTTCTGTTGCTTAATGTCAGCAACCACTTTTTTTCTGTGACACTTCGTCCCTCCTGAAACTCTCTCGTTCTGACACAGATGATAATGAAGTTGTCATTTTGCTTTTGCTAGTTTTAATGAACTTCACTGCCTCCTGAGTATTCTCAATTTTTAATCTCTACATTCCTACTGTAATCTTGAGGATTTATTCCTCTAAGGGAAGTCACAAAGCTTTCTCTATCCATGACTCCCATTTGACGGTGGTCACCATTTTCTATGTGACAATCGTTTTCATGTCTCTGCACCCCAACTCCAGCTACTTGATAGATTACTGTGGTAATCCACAAGTGAAGTCCTCTCATCTATAGTCTGAGGACCAAGGAGGTCAAACTTCCAAAGGTAAAAATTTTAAAACAACCTCTTTTTATTTCTGTACTTCGAATCATCAAAATATGGAATTTTAGGACTCGAACTTAGAAAGGACCATCCCCTTTTCTATTCGCCGTACCTCCAACCTTCATTCTTTCATGTGTTTTTTTCTCGTAGTGGAAGCCTGACAAATGTCCTAGGTATATTGGGGAATATAGATACTCTGTATAAATCCTCTTATTCCACAGAACCTAAATGCCATAAAATAACGAAAAATCATATTACAACACTTTGTTCATAGGGGTACAAAGCCCAGTATAAAATTAGCTGGGAGAGAGAAAAACAAAGCAGCCAGAGGATGCTCTCCAATCTCTTCCCAGTCTGATGGCTCCTTGATTATATGGTGGTGAAACTGTCAGAGGAGAAGGATGAATATCCCCAGGGTACTAATACAGAGCTTAGAGATTGTACCTTGCTCTTAGTGAACCAGAGGTAAATATCAAAATTTAATTTTGATGGTCATGCTCATGCCAAGTGCTTCTAACCTGGCAAGTGATCTAGACTGCTTAGGGAATAATGTGAATAATGGGAACAAAACGCTGGGTAAATATAGAGGATCACAGAGGAAGAAAATCAAGGGCCATGTAAAGGAAGTTTCAGGAGTTTAGAAAAGAGGTAGTCTCCAAAATTCATGGAGATAAAAAGTGTCTAGTTTTCTGACCTTTGCATGTTAAGCAGTATAAACATGAATATTTGAAGAGCTAGGGGAAGATCAACATACTTTTCCTAATGCCTTGGTAAATAACCACACATATCTATTTTATTGCTACCACAATGTCATTGGGACATTTTTAAGGTTTTCACTTTATGGACTGGTATTTTCATGACTGGCCTACCATCCAAAGAGCTTAGAAGTTTTTCCAAAGGCTGACCACTGACATGGAAACATAAATTGTTTCCAACTGATTGGTAGTGGATAAAATATACCAGTCATGATACTAGTATATCCCTTTGTCATAGAAAAAAAAATCCAAATAGAAAGCAGCCACTTAAAATTACTTAAGTAATAATCTTGCTTTTGGTTACAGCTTATTGTTTTTTGTTTTTTTTAAATGAGAAATGGAGCTCAAATCTAATTTTATCCTCCTCTATTTTGCATTTTACATCATATAATTTTCCTGCCCTCCTTTACTACTTCCCCATTGGTTGTTCATTCCTTTTTGGGAAAACTACTCATTCTTCAAAACACAGCACAAATATTATCTCCTTTATGATTGTCCAATTTGGGATGTCCAAGGGAGCATCAGTGAAATCACACTACCTGATTCTATAGGTATGGTAAACCTAAGGTATTTCTTAGTCATGGGGAAAGATCATAATAATATTGTGTAATGTTTCCTTACATCAACTGAGACCTCCTTGGAAAAATCAGCTTTTTTATATCCACCTTTATATGCCATTGCTTTATATTAGATAATCAACAAAAATTTTAAAATTAAGAAAGAGTAATTTTTTTGAGTGCCCAGGGAGATGATGGATGGCGGTAAAGTGTTCAACAAACACAATTTCAAAAAGTCAATGATAGAAATGAAACATTCTCATATATATGGTTGTGTGAACACTTGAATGTTTATTTTTAAAACTAGATGTCATGTTTTTTTTTAAACTAAATGCTTTAATATACATGATAATTCAACATCCAATATCTTTCATTTTATGTAATGTTAATATAGTTTCAAGAATTTTCAACAGGTTGTTTTCACTGACTGCACATAAAGTTAATTCAAACTAATATAGGCATGGAATTAGGACTTAGTGCCAGACACCAGCTCTCTCTCTATCTCTCCTTCTTACCGTCTCTCTGCCTCTTTTGTGTTTTCATTTCCTCTCTCCTATTATTGAGAGAGCCAAAAGGAGCTCTACAAAAGACACTGTCTTCCCAGTAAACCCAAGGCTCTGCCTTCTGAGGAACAATTTCACAGGTTTAACAATCTGTAGGGGAAATAAACTTCATTGAAATAATCCATCCAGAAATCAAACAAACAAAAGCTCCAGAATGGGAGGGGAGGCAGTATCTAGAGTTGTTACGATATGCTAAGTAAAATGTCCACACCCATGAAAAAATTATGAAACATGTAAAAAACAGGAAAGTATGACCCTTTCACTGGTGGGAAGGGGGGATGGCAAATAGAAGTTGCCTGAGAGATTGACAAAATTTCAGATTTAAAAGACAAACACTTTAGAGTAGCTATTATAGCTATGTTCAAAGAATGAAAGGAAACCATAATGAAAGAAATAAAGGAAACAATGTTTACAAGTTCCCATCAAACCTAGACTATTGTTAAAGACATATAAATAATAAAATACAAAGAATGAAATAGAATTTCTGGAGTCAAAAATTTCATGGACAGGTTCAGAATAGATTTGAATTGGTGGGAAAAATAATATTTATTGATAGAGAGTAGGCAAACTGAAACACATTGAGAAAAACAAGTGAAAACTGAACAGATCCTCAGAGAATTATTAGACATGATTAAGCACACTGACACAAGCAGAATGGGAATACCAGAAGAAGGGAGAGTGGGAAGGGAGCAGAAATAAGAAATAATGAAGAGGCGAACAGATGTGGCGCAAGCCGTTGAGAGCCTGATGCCCACATAGGAAGTCCTGGGTTCAGTCCCTGGGTGCCTACTAAAAACAAAAAAAACAAACAACAAGTAAACAAACGAAAAACCAACTCAGGGGAGCTAATGTGTCTCAGTGGTTGAGCCCCGGCTTCCCACATATGAGGTACTGGTTCAGTCCCTGGCCCCAGTACCTAGGAAAAAAAAAAGAGAGAGAGAGAGGAAAATCTCCAATTTTTCTCCAAAGTAGTTATAGATCTAGCTTCTAAATTTAGGTTTATGTTACACTTGAAATTACTACTGGAGTATTGAAGCATGGTGTAATATAGGCATTAATGTAGCTTTTTTCTATACAGATACACAATTGTTCCTGCAGTACTACCCATTAAAATACATCTATGCCTCTGTTGAATTGACAATTGATTATATATAAATAAGTCTGTTTCTGAATTCTCTATTCTGAACTATTAATCAGTTCATCTTTCCTTAGGCCTATTCATTGTTTAAATCCGATATCTTCATAGCAATTCTTAAAATTAGGTAGTATATGCCCTCCAACTTTGTTCTTCTTTTTCAAAATGATTTTGGCTACTTTAGTTCTTTTCTATATATTTACACATTTTAGAATCACGTTGTCACTTTTTGAAAAAACATACCTGCTGAAATTTTGATTGGGATGTTTTAAAACTATAGATCAGTTTAGGAAGAAGTAAAATCTTAATAATATTGAATGTTTCAATCCACAAGTGTGGTATACATCTCCATTATTTATATATACTTTAACTTATTTCTATAAGGTTTTTTGGTTTTTAGTATGTAACTCTTGCAAATTTTATTATATTTATTTCTAAGTAGTTTATGCTTTTGATGTTATTTTAAATGGTATTTAAAATTTTTGTTATTAGTTGATATTTCCATTTTTAAGTTATATGAGATTTATATATTGACTTTGTAATAATCTGACTGTACTAAGTACAGACTTAATTTTCATTTTGTAGATTTTTATTGGATACTCTTGGTAAACTATCATGGCAATTTAGCATAACAATATTTTATTTCTTCCTTTCCAAGATGTATACTTTTATTTTTCTTGCTTTATAACACAGACTAGGACATCTGATTCAATGCTGACCTTAAAATTACTTTTAAAAGAAGCCAGTTAAATAACCCAAAAAATAGGTAAAAAAGTCACAAGGCAAGTAAGATTTAGGCAACTATGTGACCATTGTGTCATTTCTGTATCTAAAGCCATTAGGTGTCTTTCTAGCAACACATATCAGATATTGCAAATGAAGAAATTTGATATTAACTAAGGAATGCAATGTCTTCATTCATAATCTCACAAGATCCCTCTGAAGGCTTGTTAACAAAAATAAAATGAGATTTATAAAATTATTATTTGAATTAGGATCATATACATATATAGACTCTGGACATTCTAATGTTATTCATTGCTATATAAATAAATTACATCACTTTCTTACATGTGGACTTCAAATCACTTGATCAAAGTGAAAAATGTGGATTCACTTCCCTCCAGACATGAAATACCTAATGCACCATTTTTTGCCTACTAATTTAGTTATTATTAAGCCTGTCTTTCTTGTTGAAAAAGTAAGTGTATAAATTGATATTATATTGTTTCATGTTTATGTATTAAAGTAAATCAGAAAATTATTAAATTAAAAAACAATTACTCAGGATAAGTTTTCTTCAAACCAAAAGCTCTCACCCTGTTGGAGAATCAAATCTTCAAGTATTTGCTTATTATGCAAAACATGGGACCTCCACATTAAGAGGGCAAGCAATAAAAGCCACCATCTCTAAAATCCAACAAGGAGTTTCCATTCTGCAAAAATATTTCAAGAAGTAAGTTTTTTTTTCTTCATTTTTATCACTGTATTTGTGTAAGATACATGGGAAAAAAAACAGAGAAACATTGAGATAAAGCAATCTATCAACCTCAAATCTCCAATTTCATGGGTTACACTCAAATCTCCAATTTCATGGGTTGGTAACTACATACTGCTTTATAATTTTTTTAAGATACTGGGGCAGGGATTGAACCCAGACCTCGTATGTGGGAAGCTAACAATCAACCATTGAGCCACATGGGCTCCTTTGAGTTGGTGTTTTCATTTGTTTGCTTGTTGTTGTCTTTTTCTGTTTTTAAGAGGCACCCAGGGTCAGAACCTGGTATCTCCCCTGTGGAAAGCATGCGCTCAACCGCTTCAGCCACATCCACTCCCAACAGTACATTTTAATATTGACATATAAATTGGCATCTGACTGATTTCTCACAACTTAACCCATCATTTGGAGGCCTGCCAAAATAAGGAATGCCCCTTCTGTCTTGGTCAATGACCTTTCATTAATCTCATTGAGAACTGACATAGAACTGTCAGTGCCCTAGAAGACACTACAAGTAAAAGTGTCTCTTGGTGCTTTATACTCTGAAAAATGCAGAGTCAACTATTATTAATTCATTCTTTACTATCCTTGTAGCCTTCCTCCTAAGTCATCAACTTTATGAATGAACCTGGCACTAGGATCTGGATCTGATTAAAAGCATGTCCTATAGGACAGTCTAATTCAGCGTAACTCCATGATGTCCATCCTAAAAGGACTTTCAGAACTTCCTAGCTTCCACTGGTTGTGTCACTCTCCTGCTGTCGACACTGACTATTTCAGACCCTTCCTCTCCTCAAATCTCTCACTAACCCTACTGCCCTACCTCTCTCACTCCTTAAATGACCTCATTTCAGTGTTGACAGAAAAAAAATGAAGACTTCTGGTGAGAATTCTCTCATCTTTTCTAGAATAAATATATAAGCCATACCTAAACAAATTTTCTTCCTTCCATCCTATGGAAAGTGCTGCCTAATTTCTTTATCTATTTTAAAGGTCCATGGACTCATGTACTGCAAGCAGAATACACAAATATTAGGTAGAGATTTCAGCCTCAAAGGAGAATCTAGCTTCTCAAAACATCGAATTAAAGTTATGCCCTTGAGGAAAAAAGAATATGTTAATTGTTTCTTTAGAATTATTCTTAAAATACTTTAGGGAATATACCTAAGAAATACATTATAAATCCTCTCACCTTAAACTGGTAAAATATGAGTAAGTCAAATTTTACAGGTAGGTCTATTTCTATATTTCTACCCTAAAAAATACAGATTGTTCTTTTGCATGGAGATTAGTATTCCACCATTGTGAAAAGAGAAAGATTATTTTCATCAATTGCACCTGACTTTTCTAGTCATATGTTAATAACTTGCAGCATTTTCAAAAAACCAATTATTGTAATCAAATTTTTCTGTTCTTATATGACAAATAAATAAACAATGGCTTAGGGGACATTTCTTGAAGAGTAATCACAGCTGTGTCTTACTTACAAAATGAATGATAAGAGTGGCTAGAGCTGGAATCTAAAATTTTAATTTTATCTGTGCTTCCCTAAACAAGCAATTTTGTGTGGGGGCTATTGATGCAAAAAATTTGGGAAGAAAAAATCTCCACACTCTTCCCAGATACTTTCATGGTTTATTTACTGTTGAAATATCGGCTCTTAGAATGCCCTTTGCTGAATGGCTTCAAACATCCTTCACTGCACTCTCACATGCCTTCATTTTTCTTCACAGCACTTGCTTCCAGTTGGTGTTATATATTTTTTCCTAATGTTTAAAATCTATTTCCTCTACTACAGTATGCGTTCCACAAGGGTAGGGAATTCTCTTTTTGCTGTAACCACAGAACCTAGGACAGAAGAAATCAACCCTGCAGTGTGAATGAATAAATGAGTGACTCAATTTACAAAGAAAAGAGGACAAAATAGCCACTTTTTAAGAGACAAATTTAGAAAATGCAAAGATTTTTTTAAATGAAATTAAGCCGGGGAACAATGGTTTTCAAGTGAAAAGGCGATACTGAACACTTACCTCCTAATTTTTATTTAAAAAACAGGATATTAGAGCCAAAGGGTCCTCAGAAGTCACACTCTTCCTTTGTTCCTTTAAATGATGCAAAGGACATGCTTTTTCATATGGAATTTTCTTTCCCTTTAGACTTTTTTTTTTCACAAAAGGTTTGAAAAAATTAACAAATATGGATTCTCCAAGAAGACTTACAATTGTGCGAATATGTGGATGCATGCAAGTGGTTGTGTGTGTATGCATATAGCATATATGTGTTTGTATACGAGTGTGTGCGTATGAAAAAGAGAGGGATAAAGAATGAGGAAGAACGGGAAAGAAAGAGGAAGAAATACAGATAACACAGAGATATTAGGTGAAAATGTCTTACCTAGATATTCTAATGCACTTGTTCAAAAAAGATCAGTATTTATCCATGGCAGAAGAGATCAATGAAACAATGATAATAAAGGTGGGGTGGAATAAATGAAAAATAAAGAATGGATGGAAATCTCACATTCATTGCTGTTTTCAGTTTGCAAAGAATGAGAAAATGTCCCCCCAAAATCACGCTACAGTGGCTGAATTCATTCTTTTGGGGCTCACAGATGACCCAGTGCTGGAGAGGATTCTGTTTGGAGTGTTTCTGGCCATCTACCTGATCACACTGGTGGGGAATCTGTGCATGATTGTGCTGATAAGGACCAGTTCCCACCTCCACACTCCCATGTATTTCTTCCTGGGCCACCTCTCCTTTGTAGACCTTTGCTATTCCTCCAATATTACTCCAAGTATGCTGAACAATTTCCTCTCAGACCAAAAGACCATCTCCTATGTTGGATGCTTCACACAGTGTCTTCTCTTCATTGCCCTGGTGATCACTGAGTTTTACATCCTGGCTTCAATGGCATTGGATCGCTATGTAGCCATTTGCAGCCGTATGCATTACAGCACCAGAATGTCCAAGAGCATCTGTGTATCCTTAGTTACAGTCCTTTATACTTATGGCTTCCTGAATGGACTGTCTCAGACAATATTGACTTTTCACTTATCCTTCTGTGGTTCCCTTGAAATCAACCATTTCTATTGTGCTGATCCTCTTCTAATGTTGGCCTGCTCTGACACCTCTGTCAAAGAGATGGCAATGTTTGTAGTTGCTGGCTTTACTCTCTCTAGCTCTCTCCTCATCATTCTCCTGTCCTACCTTTTCATTTTTGCAGCCATCTTGAGGATGCGTTCTGCTGAAGGGAGGCACAAAGCTTTCTCTGCTTGTGGTTCCCATCTGGCAATGGTAACTATATTTTATGGAACTCTCTTCTGCATGTACTTAAAACCCCCAACTGAGAAGTCTGTAGAGGAGTCCAAAACAATTGCAGTCTTTTACGCTTTTTTGAGCCCAATGCTGAACCCATTGATCTATAGCCTAAGAAACAAGGATGTGATCCATGCCATGCAAGAATGATAAAGGGAAATATCTTTCATAAAATTGCAATTTAGGAGTCCTTTCATTTTTATTCAGTAAGTGCTATGATATTATGATTCCCTTGAAAGGAAAACCTGTTATTCTAATGTCATGGTTTGCTTATTATCATAAACTCTGAATGATCTTTTTAAAATAAGTTCTTCTCAAAATTAACACCTTCAAGAGATATTGGCTTAATGAAAAACTTTAGTATTTATATTTAAAATGTATTTTTTGGTATAGGTTCTCTGAAAATGAATTGGTTTGTATCCAATAATTGCAATCATCAATAACTTAATATCTTTACTTACTTGGGCATTAATTTTATAACTACTTTAACCTAATGAGAACTCCAGAAATCTGTAATGATAACCAAGGTACCGTGACTAGTTTTACACTTTCTTTTAATGATGAAATAATTTCTACTCCAATGTATTATACACAACAGTGACTCAGAAGCCTGCATGTTCACTAGAATGAACTTGGGAAATATATAAATATATAAATATTTCATAAATTTAAACTTTCTACTTCTTTTCTTTAAGTGAACATCATGGATATTTTGATAAACTTTTATCCATATGATTATACTGCTGCTAACCTCAATTTTTAAAATAAAATTTCCACACTTGCTTATAGATCCAATTCAGTAATCAACATAGTATAATGGCATTCCAGGTATTTTCAGTGTAGTGGTTTTGAAGATATCCTAACTTATTAAGGACAAAAGGATCTATCAATTGGCCTCTGCAGACATGTAAATGCTCGGAAATGGTATATATGTGACCAGGTAGGTACATATCTTTCTGGAGGAGAAAACATGATGTTTACCCTGGTTCGTAAAGCAGTCTGTGACTCATTCATTTTTAGATAAGTGCAGTACAAAACTTCTCCTAGTTCTTAATACTTCTATTGACAAAAGCAAAAATAAGGAAGGCAATATAGAGACCTGTGATTACAGACATTAATCCATGCCTTATTAGTCAACCAGATGGCTTCATATTAAATCTTATATATTTACCCATTATTAATTTGTCTTAAACGTTTTGAATTTTAATTTTGTGCATTCTGATTTTTTTACTATAAGAAAACCCATTTGGAATCATCTACTATATTTCCTGTAAGGTATTCAAATTATTTTCCAGAAAATCCACTGCAGTTTTTGGAAAATTGAACCCTATTCTCATGTCTTCCTTGATTGAACAAGGCTGGGCTTATCAAATTCCTGTTTCAAAAACACTGAATGAAAAAGACAGTGTGATTTCTGGGTGCCTAGTATATAATATTTAAATTTCAGAGTTGTTTTTTTGCTTGTATATTTGTTTGGTATTGATTGTGATAGTAAGATGACAGGGGAAGCTGATCTTCAAAGAGACAACAATGAAGCAGAAGAACCTATTAATGAGTGACTGACTGAGGGTACTTACTGTAGTAGAGTCCTTGTTTCCATTTCATTTAGTCCATAGGACATTCCTTATCTTAAAAGGAACTTCACTTTTTGTTAAGCAAAGGGTTGTGTTTCCATTCTTAGCAATCAGGATGGTCTTATACCCAAATTTATAATCCCATCAAATGTATTTGAAAAATAATTTTGGTTTTGCCATAATAATTGTGTATTTCCTTTTATTTTTGTCTCCTGAGAACTACTGTGGTTTTCAGAGGCAAAATTTAGACTTAATCTTGGAAACTCTCTTAACCCAAATGGTTGATCTATCTACTCTCTCTATTTTTATTCTATTTATATACTTCTGTTGATGAATTTTTTTTAATTTTTAAAAATCTTTGTTGAATAACACCTAATAATAATAAACTTTGCAGAGATAGAATAGAAAATAAACCAAATAAATAAATGAAATTGCTATAGATGATGCTTAATTACATTATAGGTGATGTTTCATTTGAGTTTTCCAGTCACTTAGCTACTAAGTAGCACAAAAGCAATTCCTTTGGTTCCAAATTCTCTTCTTTTTCTAATACACACTGGAGTGGCTATCAAACTCCTCAACTAACTGCAAAGCCCAGGTGGCATGTTTTGGGTGAGAATCTTATACCAAGCTAGGCTGATCTTTTGTCAGTTACCATTCACCTAAGAAAACAGAAATGCCTAGACATTCCTTTCAAAGGGCTAATCATTTCAAATGCTGAAAAACTTGTTGTGCCTAATCAGAACTAAAAGCGCTATTAACCCATTCAGTGATCAGAAGAAAATTTTTCTGAGCTTATTAGTAGTGGAAGAAATCACAATAGAAAAGTTACTCAAATTTGACAATACAAGTATTTAGAATTAATAGGCACCCAACTATTTTGCAAAATATTTGCCATAAATAAAATAAAATGATAAAATTATTAAGATATGAAGAACTCATAGAAATAATTTAAAGCACTTAAGTCCTGATATATAACAAATGTTAAGGATTATGAGAAGAAAATTGATAAAAATGCCAAAATTCATGAGTAGAATACTAATAGTGAAAATATGAAATGATACTGTTTTTAATGTTTCTATATTTAAGAGGATTAAAAAGACTTGCATTATCATACATTAAGTGCCCAAAAAAAAGATTAAAACAATTTTTCTGGGAATACATTGAACATAGTATTTTAAGGAAAATTAAAAATATATGTGCAATTTAATCAATTTTTCTGATTTTAAGTATCTGGCAAATATTATATTAATGATACCATATAATATTTGTCCTTTTGTGCCTGGCTTATTGCCTTAGCATAGGGGCTGTATGAGAAAAATACAAGAAATATATGCTATGGACCATACTTATTGGTAATAGTCTGGCCATGTTCTTTTATAATCTGTAACAAATGTTCCACACCAATGAAGGTGTGGTTGGAAAGCTGATGTATGGGAATTCTGCATATTATGAATTATTGTTTTGTAAGCTCACAACTTCTCTAATAAAAAAAGTAAAAAAAGGAATCTGTCAAAGATATAGAAATAAACTTGGGTGAAGATTTCATTGCAGTGTTTTTTTTAAAACTGAGAGAAATGAAACAATTAATTTACAATATACAAGTCCTCAATTTGCATGGTACTCTGTTAACCAAAGCCTGTGCATATACAGGAAGAGTTCTTGTTTTGTCCAGTTCTCAGTTAACACGGAATGATGTGAAGGCAGAGCAACCTGCCTCTAACGATCAGTAAGACAAAGCTTCTGCTGAATAGAAGAGACGTTGGCTGTAATTGATTAATAACTGAGTAAAAATGTGATGTTTGTGATCATAAAGTAGTAAGTGACCATTTGTGTGATGCATATTTGTATTAAAATGTTAGTTGTTAAAATGATATGTTTGGAGTTCTCAGCCAAAAAAATGAAAAATAATTTTACATGGTATTTTATGAAGGCAACATGTTACAAAAATAAATATATGTTATGGTCTACTTTGTAAGATAACAGGATTAATGAGAAGTAAAACTCAACTTTTTTATATCCATGTGCAAATTTTTCGTAATGAACAATCACTTCTTTGATAAGCAATAAAATAAATGAATGAAAATCTGCACAGTAAGGGAAGATTTTAGGACATATAATAAAAGGATCATATTTGTTAAAACTGGCATCTTATTATGAAAGTAGGAAAAAATGGGGAATTAGAAATAGGCTCTATATTAAGTATTGAACGGGATGGTTATTCAGGTTCCTTCTAATTTAACTCCTATTATTGTTCTCTTATTATTATTGTGTGCCTAATAGTTTGGAATTCTTTAAGGGTAAACATATGATCATCTGTCTATTAGACAGGTGTGGGGGGTGGGGGCAGGTCACTGTCAATACCACTATCTACATTCTCTTGATGTGGAACACCCACCTCACTTTCATACAGTAGTATAATTCTTGGAAGAAAGTTACAGGCAATATAATTGTTTTTCTGAGCTTAAACATCACCATCAATGTAGCAAATGATGGCATTAGGAGGAAGAGAAACCAATGAAAGATGAGTTTTATCCATTCATCTGATGGATGCATATTTTCTTTGTTGATATTATATCCATTAAATTGAGGCATATGAAAGGAAAATGGAAAACACCAAAGCTATTGAAGATGTAGTGAAACTTGTGTACCAATTTCCTGATGGTTTAAAAAACAATATAAAAATATGTAAGAATAAGGCTGTGGAAATCTATCTTAGACAAGCGCCTGATCAGAAGCAAAAGCACACATTTATGAAGATTTTCCTACAGAGGAACAGTACCCAAAAACTGTCTAAATATTAATGATGTAATAAAATATGGCATATAAATATTGAGCCATATTATTCAGTTAAGAAAGACCTAATTTCAAAGATAAAGCAATCTGGAATGTGGTTATGTTAAAATTTAATTATGAAACACTGTAACAATATTTTGCATATTAGAGAAGTTGTTATGTTAAAATGCTATATGGCTAAAATAAAAAGTAGATAAAAAATAAAATAAACAGTGTGTAGGTAGAGAAGAATTGGAAAGTAAATAAAATAAATTTAAAACATAAAACACACCAAATGGTTGTTAATGATATTGCAGTGTGAAAATATCAAAGTCCCCTCAGGAAGAAAGGAAAGTTAGAAACACAATCTCCCATTAAGAAATCTCTTTTGATTAAAGAAAAATGGCTAAACAAATTAGCATGTCTTAAATGCATATAAAATGTTAGATTCTTTGTTGAAATATTAAAATACTTATGGTTTTACATTCATGATACATTTTCATCAAGAATGTACCAAAAGTGTAGTGATGGGAAAAATCTGCAATTAGAAATATGTTTCTTCTAAGAAGAAAATTTGTTTTCATTAAAAGAAGCTATGTGATATATCAAATGAATGTAATCATTTTCTTATTCAAGTGAAATTTGTAAATCAGTACACTTTTGCTGATAAGAGTAGATCAGAGATACTCAATATTTAAGGCCAGGGAGTAGAAATTAGGATTTCTTTGCTAAATAATGAGGTGGAAATGAATTCTTTAGTAATACTAAAAAATACAGGCAGGCATTATCAGAAACAGAAGATTTCTGCTGTTGTGTTTCCTGTCAATCATCACTTCTCATCATTATTTCCATTTGAGTCTTCCTTGGTTCCAAGCTATTCATATATGTTATTATCACTATTCCAGAGGACAGCGTTTAGGTAGAAGCAAGGGGGCAGATACTTTTTTAGTTGTTTTTGAAACTCACTATTTTGGAGATGACTGTAGAAAGTGAACTTTTCTCTATTTTGCAAAGTTTCTCATGAATACTCTTCAAAACCCATTTTCCCATCCTTATACTTCAGACTATATATAAATAGCTTCAACATGGTACTCACAAAAATTTCATCATAACATTATTCACAACTGTCAAAAGATGGCAGCAACCCAAATGTCCATCAACTATTGAAAGAATGCCTACAATGAAATATTATTCATCTGTGAAAAGGAAGTCCTGATGCATGCGATAACATGGATGAGCCTTGAAGACATTATGTTGAATTAATAAGCCAGACACAAAAGGACAAATATTTTATGACCTCATCAATTTGAAACAATTAGGATTAGTAAAATCATAGAGTCATAATCTAGAATATAGTTTACCAGGGACTGGGCTGATGAAAAGGAATGGAAAGTTAAGGCTTAAAATGTATAGGGTTACTATTTGGAATGATGGAAATGTTCAGGTAGCAGATAGGGTTAATTTTAGCCCATCATTGTGAAGACAAATAGCAGAACTGAAATATATATTTGAATATGATTAAAAGAGGAAATGTTGGACTATATATATGTTAACTGTATAATTTTTTAAAAAATCCATGGATCTATGCTATACAAGAGGGAAACCCATTTATGGGCTTTAGTTAATAGTACAAGCATAAAAATGCACTATCATCAATTGTAACAAATGTTCCACACCAATGCTTGGTGTTATTGGTGGGGTGGTATATAGGAATCCTGTATTTTATGCATTCTTTTGTAAACTTACAATTTCTCTAATAAAAAATAAATAAATAAAAATAAATGTTAAAAATGAAGAAAATAATATTTTGCCAAGCAACCAGCTTAGGAAATGTTTTTCTACTCAGATAATGATAACAAGGCATCTGAGGAGAGATATTAGTGGACTAAAAAATATCCACACAAGCTAAATGGGTGAGGAAAAGATAAATAGAGGTTTGGACCTGGGAGCTAATCTGATTACTAAAATCATCCCACAGTTTCTGGTCAGGGTGATGAGGCAAATTAGTAGAAGGACCACAAAAAGGGTAGAGTGCATCTCTGACTGGCTGGACAGTCCCAGAAGAAAAAACTCAGTTGCCTCAATGTTATTGCATTTAGAATCTATCTTCATCTTCATATTCTCTTTTAAAGTGAAGGAGTTGACAGATATAAAAAGAGAAATAAATAATATGCAGCTCAAGAATAGGCAAAATCAATAAACATTAAAATATTCTTGTAGGGTGTCAGTGATGGGGAATGCATGGGAGGAAGTTCACCTTGGCATACATATAAGGTACATAAATATGTTCAAATGTTCACGGGGCATTGTCACAGTGAGTGGAGACTCACATAATAACTGAGAGAATATTGAATTCCCATCCTGGAGTGCTCTGTCACATTCTCTAAGGGAGCAGCAACATTCCCCAAGTGCAGTGGCAATGAATGATGAAGGAGGATGATCCATTGATGGGTCCTTGATATTGGTGACTATGCTTATGAACCTTGAAATTCTTGTAATTGAAACTTAGCCTAGTGCTGTGGTGTGCCTAGGAGTTGCCTCCTGAGAGCCTCCTTGTTGCTCAAATGTGACCTCTCTCTAAGCCAAACTCAGCATATAAATGCTTTACCTTCCCCCCATGACTCCTGGGGATAAGCCTCCCTGGCACCAAGGGATTACTATCACGCACCAACTAGCAACACAACTGGAAAAAGACCTCTAATAAAGGGGAAAAAGTAAAGACAAATAAGTTTATATGAATAAGAGACTTCGAAGTGAGTCAGGAGGTTATCCAAGATGTAACACCATTGCACATTTCAGGAGGATCTCATAGATTGATAAAGTGCATACTACCCCAAATAGTGGAGATCCTGAGGGCTCTGGAGACACTCAGGTCCTATGGTCAGGGCTGAGAGCTCCAGAGTTTGGTGCCTTGCCAGAGGGCCCTACTTTGGTGTTTGTGCTCTTGAGAGTGACAGATTTGGACTCAATTACAGCTTCCCTACACATGGCTTATCTGGCCCTTCTATTTAAACCTATACTTGGTGCTGGAGTTTGTAAGTTCATATCCAAGAGACTGGAATCTTTGTGTTGCCCATGTGCCAGTTGGCCCTGGAGCCTCTGCAGGGTCTCCACTTTGTCAATCTATGATGATTTCCAATTATGTGATAGAAATTTAAATGTGTGGATATTCTGCTTCTCCAGATGTGAAATACTTAATGCTCTATTTTGTGTCTGCCCATTCATTTAATATAAAGCCAACCATTTCTTGTTGGGAAAGTAAGTTCATAAATTGAAAAGGTATTATGATGTGTTTCTGTATTAATGAATATAAAAAAAAAATACTTTTCTTCAAACAAGAGATATCATCCTGTTTTAAGGAGAATCAAATCTTCAAGTATTTATTTATTATGTAAAACAAGGGACCTCTACATTAAAAGGTCAAGCAATAAGGGTCACCAACTCTAAAACCCTACAGGGGATCTCTACTACATAGAAATATTTCAAGCAGTTTAAGATTTTGTTTTTCTGTCCCTTTATTACTTTATTTGCATAAGATATCAGGAAATAAAGAGAAAACATTCCAATAGATCAAATTTTCCAACTCAATATGAGAAAACTACTATAATAATGTTCAAATCTTCAAATTATATGGGTAGGTAATAAGGTGCATTTTAATATTGACATACAACTGTACTTTTGCTGATGTCTCACAACTTAAAACATCATTTGAAGGTTTGCCAATATTTGGAACTGCAATTTGCTTTATTATTTTTATTGACCTGGATGAGTGAGTATACTGGCAGATGCAGACAAACAAAAATATGTCTTGGTTCTTTTATCCTCTAACTAATGCAATGACAGATAATATGCAATTATTCTTTATTCTACTTTCAGTCCTTCACCTAAGTCATTAATTTTATGAATGATCCTCACTTTCAGACCTGACTTTGAATAAAAGTATTTTAATAAATAAGCTCAATGGGTCAGTCTCATTCAGTACAAGTCCATAATGCCCATCCTTGAAAGAACTCTCAGATCTGACCAGTATTAATCCTTCCTTCCACTGGTTATGACATTCTCCTGCTATTAAGACTATTTCAGATCTTTCCTCTCTCATCAACCACGCAGCCTTACTTCTAGCACTCTTTGGATGACCTCACCTCAGAATTTGCAAAGAAAGTCTAAAACCTTTTGATGGGAACTCTCTAACCTTTACTAAAATAAATATAAAAACTCATCATCACGTATTTTCCTTCAGTACTCTTTAAAGTGATGCCTAATTGCTTTATCAATGTTATGAATCCATGCACTCATCTATCAAGCATTATACACTAATATTAGGTTGGGATTTCATCCTGAAAGGAGAATCTAACCCATCAAAACATCAAATTAATATTATGTCCTTGAGGAGCAAAGGATATGTTAATTGCCTCTTTAGATTTATTCATAAAACACTTTAGGGAATATATCTAATATATACATTAGCAATCTTTCTAGCATCTGCAAAATCTGGTAAATCAACTTTCACAGGGAGGTGATTTTCTCCATTTGTCCACTAAAAATACAGCTTGGTTTTTTGTGTGTAGATTAGTATTCCAACAATGTAGGAAAATAAAATAATTACATCAATTGCACTTGATTTTTCTATTCATATGTTAATAATTCATTCTACCACTAAAATATCAATTATTATGTGCAAAGTTATTCTGCTGTATGTCTGACAGCTAAATTAACAATAGCCTGTGTTGCAATCCTTGAAGAGCATTTGCAACTAAATCTTACATTCACAATAAATGAATGAAGAAAGAATGGCTAGAGTTGGAATCTAAAGCTATAGTTGAATATTATCAGTGCTTCCCAAAACAAGCATTTTCATGAATGGATTAGTGGAACAAAGAACGGAGACCAAAATATCCACACTCTTCCTAGATATTTGCATATTTTATTTACTGTTCAAATGCCACCTTCTCAGAAAGGCCTTCTTTGATTGACTATTTTCAAGCATTCCTTACACACCAGCATTCTCTTCATAGTGCTTGACTGTACCTGACATAATAGTTTTTATTTTTTTTCTATTTGTTTTATATCAGTTCTCTCTACTAAAATATATGCACCAAAAGGGTGGGGGATTTGATCACTGCTGTTACTCCTGACCCTAGACTAGAAGAAATCAGTCTTTGGATTATAAATAAATAAGTGGGTATCCCAGTTTACAAAATAGAGAGGACAATGTAGCCGTGTATCAAGTGATAAATTTAGATAATTCAGGGTTCTTTGAAAGAAATTAAACCATATAACTATGGGTTTCAAGTGAAATAGTTGTACTGAACATTTATCTTCTAATTTGTATTTGAAAAATAGCATATCAGAACTGAAGTGTCTGAGAGATAAACCTCTTCACTTGCCTAAATGACGCAAAGGGCATGCTGCTTGTCAGATCTAATTATCCTTCCCTTTTAACTTTTTTCCCCTTTTTTCATGAAATTTGAAAAAATTACCAAATGTAGAGTTGCCATAGGTTTATGTGTGTGTGTGTGTG
>JAQZBX010055722.1:0-18347 GCA_029593785.1 Cabassous unicinctus | reverse complement strand
AAGTATGGGCGAGAGTAACCAGACGTGCCAGAGGGAGTGATGTGGATGGTAATGGGTGCTTTACATCCTGTAGTAGGACAGGAGGCAGTGCCAATAGGCTTACTCACGGTTTGAGATTTGGAGGAAGTGATCTCTCACACAGAGAATGTCCAGGCGTAGACGTTTCCTTCATCAGTCAGTTGCGGGCATGAGAGGATTTGCAGGAGGAGCAGGAGGAGGGGAGTTAGCCTCAACATTGCTAGATAAGGGCGGAGTTGTAGATTCTGAAGAAGATGCTGGCCGAACAGACTTACTAGGTAGCCAGATAGGGTGCTCTGAATTTTCTGGAAAGACACAAGCAAAACCTCTTCCTTGGGTGAGGAGGGGATGGGGTCCACGCCATGTGTTGGTGAGCAGGTCTTTCCACCGCACTAATGGTAGTGGCGTGGGACTGCTGCTGAGGCCTCCCCAATGCTGGGAGGCCGGGGAGACACGTGCTTGGTTGAAAGAGAGGAAATTTAAAGTGATGAGTGCCCTATTGAGTATTTCCTTGGGGGTTATATCTGTGGCTTTTCGTCCCTCAGTGAGTTTTTTGGTCATTTGCTTAAGTGTCGCATTGGAGCACTCCACGATAGCCTGACCTTGTGGGTTGTAGGGGATGCCTGTGACGTGAATGATCTTCCATTCTAGACAAAACTTTTGGAAGGTAGAGGACGCATAGCAGGGTCCATTGTCTGTTTTTATTTTCCATGGCACACCCATTGAAACTATGGCTTGCAGCAGGGCAGATATAGTGTGTCTGGCTATCTCTCCTGTGGCTGCACTTGCTATAATGTATTGGGAGTAGGTATCAATAACAACATATACATACTTCATTCTGCCAAACTCAGGCACATGGGTGACATCCATTTGCCAAAGGGCATTGGGCCGTAGTCCCCTAGGGTTTACGCCTTGCGGTTGTAGCAGACCGAGAGGCAGGAATGGGCTGCAGGAACTGCAGGCTCTTACCAGGTGTCTGCATTGCTGATGTGACAGGCTCGGAAATAGTGTGTGCAAAGAGTGGGCTGACATATGAAAGCATGAGTGGAGCAACCTGGCCTGATCGACCAGCGAGGTGACAAGGATTAGAGCTTTGTCAGCTTGTTTGTTTCCTCTGGTCAGGGGACCGGGAAGGTTGGTATGAGAGTGTAAGTGCGGTAAGTACCAGGGAAATCTCCGAATTTCCAAGATATCTTGGGTGTGGCAGAGGAGATCATCTAGGGGGGTGTGTTTGCTGTGGAGTACAGCCAGTGGCAGCGCTCTGACTGCTTGGGCAGCATAAGCGCTCTCAGTAAAGATATTTAGTGGCAGGTTCTGATAGTGTAAAAGAGCATTATAGATGGCAAAAAGTTCACCAAATTGGACAGAACCACCGTGCTGCTCCCTCCAAATTTTGTCTGTGTGGCCCTTCTGTTTGAGAATGAAGCAACTGAATTGTTTATTTGCATCAGTAAAGATGAGGGGTGCTTCAGGAATCAGGGTGGAGGAAGGGAAAATGGAAGGATGGTGGGTGCAGGGGAGCTGTGTGAGGGCAGTGAGGAGTCAGTGTTTGGGAGCATGATTGTCAATCTTTCCTGGAAAGCCCTCTAATAGCAGCTGCATGTCTAAGTTATTTGTGGCAAGGTGGTCGGTCTGTTCTGCTGTAAAGGGGAGTACTAGGGTATCTGGCTCCACGCCGTAGAGGCTTACGGCTGTTTTCGGTAACTTTCTGCCTAGTATGCAAACGGCCGTTGCATGTGGAACAATCTTTCCTAGTTGACTATAAGCAAGGTGGACCCAATATAGGGGGTTGGTCTGAAAAAGGACTCCAGTGAGCACTCCTTTTGTGGCCAGGACAACGGCCATCAAGGGAGTATTCGGATCGAACAGATCCAGGGGAAAATCCTGTATTTTTGTATTGAAATTTTCTATGCAGGCTCGGGCAGAGTTAGTAAGAGTTCTGTCACTCCTTGGGTCAGAGTCACCTTCTAATAACTCAAAAAGTAGCTTAAGTTCAAAGGTAGTCATATTCAGGTGAGGTCAGACCCAGTTAATGGTCCTACAAATTTCTTGGAGTTTCGCTAGGGTGCAGGTGTCTGGGAGCTGTATGATTGGAGAGATAGGAGAGACTCTGTCGGATATACAGTATCCTAAAAATTCTTAAGGGGAGCGAGTCTGAACCTTCTCAACAGCAATCTGTAGCCCCAGTTGGTCAAGGTTGGAAAGGAGCACTTTAAAGCAGGTGTGGAGATGCTCGGGGTCAGGGTGGGCTATCAGAACACCATCCATGTAATGGATCACCTGACAGTACTCAGCTAGCGGCTGTATGGCAGGGCGTATAAAAAGCTGATATAAGGTGGGGCTGTTTTTCATACCCTGGGGAAGCACTGTCCATTGAAACCATTCTGCGGGAACTGCATTATTAATGGATGGAACAGTAAAGGCAAAGTATGGCTGATCCTCAGGGTGTAAGGGAATAGAGAAAAAGCAGTCTTTCAAATCTACTGTAAAAATGTAATTATTGCAAAAAATGGCAGAAGGGTGGGGAAGGCCGGGCTGTAAGGATCCCATTTTTTCCACGTGTAAATTAATGGCTCTAAGGTCATGGAGCAGTCTCCACTTATTTGAGTTTTTTTTCTGTATGACAAAAATTGGAGAGTTATGGGGACTGGTAGAGGGTTCTATGTGGCCCATTATTAACTGTTGTTGGATTAACTCTAGAAGTTGTGGAAGTTTTGATTGAGGCAGTGGCCACTGGTCCACCCAAATTGGACTGCTGGTATCCCACCTGAGCTTTGGTAAGGCAGGCTTTTTAACAGTCATTAACGATGGAGCAGCGGCCCTTACAATTGGGGGGTGGGGGTTCAGTGGTTAACATTACTCCAAGTTGGGTGAAAACATTTCTGCCCCAGAGGGTGTTATCTAAGTGCGGCAGGACAAGGGGTCGAAATTTGCCTAAACATCCCTCCAAATCAGACCAGCTAAGTGGATGATGCGTTCATTGGGAGGCTCGCAGGCCTTCCACTCCCTGTATGATAGGGCCCACTTTTAATGGTCAGGAGGGGCTAACGTCCTTGGCGGAAAGGACCGAGACGTCAGCTTTTATATCTATCTGTCCCATTATTTTCTGTCCTTCCACTGAAAGAGTTAGCCATGCTTTGCTCTGGGTAATAGGGATTGTCCAATATATCCCGACCTGGTTGGGCTGTTTGCGGGGTGGAGCGTGTTTGGATTGCCAGTCTCTACCACAGGGCTGTTGCACAAACCCTTTTATTCTACAGGGGCAATTACATTCAGGTAGTGGAGAAGGGCTGGTGTTGCTATGTGAGGAAGGTATGAAGGGCTGGATGTTGGAGGAATCCTCTCTTAGGGGCGGGGCTGAGAGGTGCCCCGCAGGAAGTTTAAAAGCGGCAATGGACGACCATGTATATCTAAGTTAGACCGATAGTCTTGCTTCCAGTGGAAGCCTTTTCTGCACTGGGGGCACTTGAAGGGAGGCTTGATTCTTGCTTGGACTGGGGGCGGAGCGAAGGGAACAGATGGGGCGGGTCTATTTGGACACTCTCGCGCGAAGTGGCCATTTTGATGACACGAGAAGCATGCACCAGCGTGCGTGACCATGTTAATGGAGACGGCTAGTGCCTGAGTTAGAGAAGCAGTTAAAGAGGCAATCGTTTTATCCTCATGCTCCACGAGGGAGGCGGCTAAGACAGCAGCAGAATTAGAGCCTATATCCCTACAAGCGAGTACCCAGTCTTCAGGGGTGCCATTTCTAAGCGGAGCGATAGCCTTGCGGCATTCTCCGTTTGTGCCTTCCCACAGCAGGCTGGTTATAAGGGCCTGTGCAGTGGCTGCATGTGCTACTTTGCGCTCTACGGCTTCCTTGACTCTGTTGTAGAAATCAGCAAAGCTCTCGTTGGGCTTCTGAACTAACTGAGACATCACGATAGGGATGCCCTTGGGGTTTACTTTGCGAAAGGCTCGTTGAGCACAGAGGCGGCATTGCTCAAAATAGCTGTCATCATTGTCTGCTTGTGCTTTGGGGGAGGAGTAAGCGCCTTCGCCTTTCAGTGCGTCAGCCATTATGGTGGACTTTGAGGCTCTGGTGCGGCGGGCTAAGGCCTCAGCCTCATCGTAATAAAGAGCCTTCCAAGTGATATAGTCACCGGGAGCCAAAATAGCGTGAGCTAAGTTCCGCCAATCGATGGGGCAATTAATTTGTAGGGAGATGTTGTCTAATAGCATTTGGGCATACGGGCTGTTGAGGCCATCCTCTTGGACGGTTTTCCGGAGGGTGGTTATGGTCTTATAATCGTGGGGATAACTGCGGTCGGGGCGATCGGTGCAGCGGTGCTGATTCATTGGAAATACTTGGGGTGGGGGCTGCTTAGGGAGAGGGGCGGCTGTCTCCTCTCCTAAAGCAGTGAGGTCCCCCCTCAGAGGAGGGGCTTTTCTAAAGGAGGGATTTTGGGGGAAGGAGACCTCTTCTAGGCACAGAGACGTTTCGGGGGAGAAGGGATCCTTTAAGTGAAATTTGCCTTCGCTGAATGTATCCAGTGACCTGGGGGGAGGGGACGCTTCCACAGGAAGGTTTGGCGTGGGACCTGAGTGGAACTGAGACAAAGTCGGATAAAGAGAGGCAGAGGCAGCATACAAAGGAGGATCCTCTGTGCCAGTATATGGAGGAGAGGCCTCAGTGCCCGGGGATTCGGCTAAACACGGGAGAGATTTCTTATTTTCATCCAATTCTCTATCGAGGTCAGGGGGAGTGGGTGCCGGATCCTCAGGCAGGGCGCCCGTTAAGCAGGCGTAAATGGCAAGTAGAGCTGAGATAAGGCCAAGCGGGAAGTTTTTCCCTTCATGAACCTCAGCCAAGCGTACACGTTTCAAAAGTTTAGCCCATGTCTGAGGATCCCATAAGGAAGCTGTAGTTAGCCAGGGGTTGAATTGAACAATTAGGTCCCAGTATTGTGCAAGCTCCTTTTCAGAAATCTTAATGCGCCGGCTGGCTAGCAGCGCATGGAGGATCTGGGCCTGAGGGGTTTTTATGGAAGAGGGAAGGTTGCCCATGAGGAAAAATATTTACACGGGGTTACTCACCTGAAAGTGTGCACGGCGCGATTACCACTGGTCCCTGTCCAGTCTCGATGCGGTCCCAGCTCGCGACGATGGTCCCTGTTCGGGTGCCAGCTGTCGGCGTGATTCTCTGCAGGCTCTGCTGCCGATCGCCGACCACCGCTGACCACCGCCGCTGTCTGCCGCCGCCGCCGCCGATCGCCACCCCCAGGGTGGTTCCCTTGGCGATTGGGCGGTTGGGGGATGAAGGGAGGGGCGGTTGCGGCCCACCAGGCTCAGGCGTCCCCAAGCACAGTGAGCCAAAGGCCGGGGTCTGCGTCTCGAGCTGCAGACGAGATTGGGGGACAGACACTTCCCAGTTACCAGCAGACGATGAGTAACGAATATGGAGACTATCTCACACTCCGGAGACTAGGCTGGGCTTCTAAGTCTAACTTTATTAGGTGGGCTCTGATATTTATAAAGAGCGGGAGGGGTGGAGTGAAATGGGGGAAGGGTAAGGCATACTGGGTGGATTCTGATTGGTTGGGATGGGTTTATGTCCATATAAGGTATATGCTAGAAAGGGGGAGGTGCCGAGCTGTGGTGGCCATCTTGAAGCACACGGCAAGGAGAGATTGCTACAGATGTCGGCAGCTGATTGGCTGCGGTAGCTGCAAAGGCGTCCGCTCCTGATTGGTTGCAGCATTCGGCGCTAAAACGGTGTCCACGCCTCGGTTTCCTCGGGCAGCGCGCTCAGAGCCTCCGTACCACCCTCGCCCCCGCCACACCTCCTCCCACAAACCATCTCTTCCTCCCCTGTTTTTGGGAAATGGAGCTTCCAACTCCAGCCACAGAATAGCTCCTGAGGCAACTTACACCACCAGAGTAGGATGATCCCCTGCCTCCATAGCATGACCTGTATTTTCCTGGAGAGGATACTCAGGTTCCCCCAGCTTTTTCCCTGCCAGAAGTGGGCCTCAGACTTATGCTAGAGATGTGATCTGATCTGGATGGAAAGAAGGTCCCTACCAGCTCTGTGATTTTCAGTCTACCCTGCTACCCCTCATTCCAGGGACAGAGGTAAAATGTTAGCTACCAGCTTCTTTCTGACTTGAACAAGCTCAAACTTTAGGTGTTCTTAGGACTATACTTTATCCCACTGAATTTACTAGTCAGTAGCTGAAGTTGGTGTCCAGCTGCCTCTTCTTAGTCAATTTTGGGAAGTGGACCTTCCAATTTCAGCCATAGAATAGCTCCTGAGGTAGCTTTTGTGCCAGTGGAGGATGAGCACTGGCCTCCGGGGCTTAAAGTGCTCTACTTATGAATCTTCTCAGCAGATGGACAGTCTCCTTCTTTCATTCTTTCAAGGATGTTATAGGATACCTTTCTGGTGTCCTGGAGCCCCCCAAAAAGTGCTTTAGATATCTCTGGGTGACTACTAACTGCTCTGTAGCATGAACTGACTCTAGGAGCTCCTTACTCTGTCACCGTCTTGCTGGTTGCCCACTTGTTTCTTTTATTTTTCCAGTGAAGAGTGTATTTTGATGATGACTTTGCATTTTATGAATTCTCAATTTTCAAGTTATTGAAAACTGGTGTTTTCCTAAAATGTGAAATTATAATGTACATCCATGTAACAATACTTAGTTTAAAAATACCCAGTGTTCCATCTTGAAAGAAGTGGAAAATTTATGTGGACTATGAGAAAGCTAAAGAATGCATATTTTTATAGCTAGTAACTTATGCTATCCACCTGAAAATTGTATGAACACTTGATTGTTTGTCCAAATTGAGCATTTAAAACTTTTCCAGGATTAAATTAAATTTATAATGGGAAAATATGATTTTCTGTTCACAGACTATATTGCATTGCTCCCATACCTCTTTTCTAAGCTGGAAGTCACAGGACTGGAATATTTGTGCTGTCAGGGGCAGGAGGTATCATAAAACAGCAAAATAGTTGGAACTTTTATGGAGCATCTGTATCTATGATCTGTAAATATAAAATGTCTGTGTATTTTTATGAATGTACTTTGTCCATAAAGGTCTCACAATTTTTAATTAAAAGAAAGACTAGGGTAAGAGAGGGTCTGGAGGTAGACATGGAAGCACTCATTCTCTATTGGTGGTATTGGAAAGAGGCCCATGCTGCTGCTGCTGTACAAGACAAGATGGCAATATCTCTGGAAGCTATGCATGGAAGTAACAGTGATGTTCACTGTGGCATGATGTACAACTGCCAGCAGACTCTAAGAAGGGATGGTACTTTAAGATGGAGAGGGACCCATGCCATGTCTTATCAGATGTGGGTGCTATGAAATAGGACCTCCTGGACAGCCTCCTCACATTTCCCACACCACCCCACCGCTAGCCACCAAAAATAATAGTCAAGGGATCTGCACATCCCCCAAAACTGGCAGGCCCAATTCCAGCCCACATGAAAGACAAAGGACATCTCCAGCAGCAATTAGGCCCCACCCAACCTGGGGTTCCCCAGAGGGTACAACTTGTAGGCCCATATAAAAGAGGCCAGAAAGGGGCTACCACGTAACCAGCAGAACAGTCCGAGTGGGATGGCTTGCCCCTTCTCCCAGGAGGATTGGGTCATCTTGGACAATGCCTTGGAGGAACCCTGGGTGCAGGTAGGTCACAGAATCTCTCCCTTGGGCCTGTATGTCTGGCCAGGTTAGACCAGTTTCAGGTTCCTGGGTTGTGGTCATGGACAGTCAGGAAACAGGTGGAGTCTTGGGTGTGGGATGGAGTGCTGGGGATGCCTGTGTTTCTCTTTGATTTCCTCTTCTGGAAATGAAGCTTACCATTCATTCTATAATCTGGTCACAATGATAGGAAGTTAGTAAAAGTGAAACCCATCACAATCCAGGGGTGAGCTCCCAAATACCCCTGGTGCATGGCAGGTGGAAAAGGAACAGGGTGGGCATGTGGTCAACCTCATCATAAATCCTACACTTACTTTGAATTGGCAGAAATTTGAAGGGAATTTAAAAGCCACCAGCACCAGTAGTCAGCCATCAAGCTCAGAAAGGAGCTTGTTTCTTCTCAAATCTGACACAACACCCCTGCCACCTCTGGGAACAGCCACTTGGCCTTCCAAGAGCACAAATGTAGCCCCCAATGCAGTTTGTGAATCAGAAAAACACAAAGCACCCCATACCCACAGCAACTGCAAAAAAATCACTTTCTCATTCACTCTGCCTATTGCATGTGAACTTACCTTCATGGATAGAGGCACACAACAGAGGATCAAAATACAAGACCAAGGTGGAAGCTCAGTCCTAAGGTTGGAACAATGAAATCCTTTCTTAGACCTTGATCAGGATTCAAGAGGCAGATTGGACATAACAGTCCAGGACTACAGTACCAGATATTTTATTGCAAAATCTGCCATGTCCACTTTAATTCAGAAATTCAAATCAAGCAGCACATTTCTAGCTGATGACATATGTTGCAGTGCAATGATTGAAGCCAAATAACCAGTCTCAAAAGAGAAATTCATTTGGTGCATCTGGGATACTTGTTATCTGAAAATATGCCAGTCAGGGGGAAATATTCTCAGGTTATTTTTCAAGGGTTGTGACTGGGCATAGAAACATGATGGGATATTTTCCTAACAAATTTGAAAACCAGGGTCTTCCTCACACATTTGTAAAAGCTCTGGAATCCACTATGACATCTTCTAGTGTGGAAACAACATAGATGAGTGAAAGCCATTACCCCTGGTTACACTTCTCTATTGTTGACAGAGTTCATGGACTGTTTCAGACCCAAGTACTTTTTTATACAGTGGCTCCTACAAGATCCGAATTTCTCAACTGAAATCAGTATTTGCAGTGACCATGTCAGGGTTAGGAAACCATGTTGCTTTGCATTTTCTCCTTAACATAATAAAAGATTATTTTCTTCATTTCACATTTTACTTGGAGTTATTCAAAAGAAATAGAAAGGCAAATCACACAGGTAAACTTATATGCTTGTTCATTTTGTCTAATTCACCTTGCAGCTTCCTCACCAGGCAGAGTTGCCAAGTCAAATATCTTCAAACTGAAGTAGAGCTGGCTAGATGGCCCATGTCAGGACCTCTTGTGCATTCTGTGAGAAGACAACCCCAAGTGTTTATATGTAATTGTTTCCATTTTAATTCTCTTTTCATTTCTCATGATACCACATTATTTGGTGGGCAGCTGATTTAAAAATGAATGGAATTTTTTTAAAAAATTGTCATTGAACTGTGTGCCTTCTGTTCATTGACTTTTTGGCAGGTCGTGTGGCAGTTGGTGTTGCAGATCATGACTGCACTCTTTTTTAAGCTGATGGCATCCACAAGGCTGGAGTTTTGAATACCATGGGCAAAAGGGATGCTAAAACAACAAAATAGAGGGAACTTTTTGGAGTGTCTTTATGTGCAGTCTGGTAAAAGTTTCATGTGTTTGTGTTATGTTTGTTTGTTTGTTTGTTTTTAATGTGGTGTCAATAAAGTTACAAAAATTTTAAATAAAATAATTTTTAAAATACCCACAACTGTTGGAGAGGATGTGAAGAAAGGCAGGGAAATGCTCATCCAGTGCCAGTGAGATTGTAAAATGATAAAGGCTGCCACTGGCATGTGGAAGACAGCCAGTTCTTCAAGAAGCTAAGTATCAAGTTGCACACTGGACACAGTGGCAAGATTGACAGTCACCACCTGATGTAAAGATGAATGGTTCCTTAAGAAGTAGTGGGATCCAGGTTGCATCCAATTGGCAAGATCACAATCCTGGCTGGCCCCCAACACTTCCTGCCCTTGTACTACCCAAACCCCCATAATCCTTCCCCTCCCAAACCTATGGACAAACATGTTTGCTTTCTGATGTATGTACTGTTGTCCACAGGCATCCTGTCCTTTGTCAGACACAAGGAATGCTCTATGCTGTGGTTCCCAATACATCTGTGTCCCTCTCCTGAAATAAACAGTTTTATTTTACAGTGTCTATGTTAGGAACCTAGGTAGTTTTGTATTTTCTCTTTAAGAGAACAAAGATAAATTATACTCTTCATTTCACATCTTATTTGGAGATATTCAAAATGAGAAGAAAACCCTACCATACAGGTATCATGACTATCTTCTTGCATTCTCTTTTCTGCAACTTGCTGCTTCTTCGCAGTCTGATTTGCTAGGCAAATTGATACTAACAGTAAAAATGGCTTCCTAAATTGCCCATTTCCACACTCATTCATTCTGTGAGAATACAAGAAACCCCCTTATGCCTAAGTAGCTATCTTCATTTTTAACCTGTTTTCATTTGTCTTGATGCCACATAATTTTGGCAGCTCCCTAATGTAGAAGTGTACAAAAGAGAAAAAATAAAAACACTTGTACAAAAAACTTCATCATGGGAGGGTTCGTGGCTCACATCCACCCTGTACACTCCACAACTGAGAGAAACATTAGGTTGGAAAAGCTGCTTTGCCACCAGTGAACGTGGGGCAGTCTTTATGGGGTACTGTATTTACTTTGGACACCAGAGTCAGGTGACCCCGGTTTCAAAAACCCGCTGCAAGAGTTAAGAAAGAAACTGAAACTTTGACGACCCTGCAGCCAGCAACATGAGATAGCTCATGTTTCCTTATCCATTCTGTCAACCTATGTGTTTTGATTGGGAAGTTTAATCCATTAACATTCAATGTTATTATAGAGGCAATATTTACTTCAAACGTTTTGTCCTTTGGCTTTCATAGATTATATCTTATTTTTGTCTGCCTTTTTACTCTTCATTAGCCTTTCTGATATTCTTAACTTCTACACTTTCCTCCAAGTCTCTCTCTCTCTTTCTTTCTCTCTGTTTTCCGGCTAAGGAATTTCCTTTTGTGTTTCCTGCAGAGCTGAATGCTTGTTTACACAATGTCTTAGTTTCTGTTTATCTGTGACTATATTAAATTCACCATAATATCTGAAATTTTGTCAGAGAAAGAATTTTTGATTGACTGTTTTTCTTTCTGAATACTGTAATTATGCCATAACTCTGCTTATTCACCTCCATGGTTTCTTTCCTTTTTTTTTTTAAGATTTACTTATTTATTTATTTATTTATTTATCTCCCCTCATTGTTTTTTGTGATCACTCCTTTCCTTGTGTTCTTCTGTGTCTGCTTGTCTTCTCTTTAGGTGGAGCCAGGAACTGATCCTGTGACCTTCAGGAGTGGAGAAAGGCTGGTCAACGTCTTTTGCCACCTCAGCTCCCTGATTTGCTGCATCTCTCATTGTCTTTATTCTGTGTCTCTTTTTGTTTCATCATCTTGCTGCGACAGCTCTCCACATGGGCCAGCACTCCTGCATGGACCATCACTCTGTGTGGGCCAGCTCTCCACAGCTCTCCTTGCTGCTTTCAACTCACTGCATGGGCCAGCTTGCTTTTCACCAAGAGGCTCTTGGAATTGAACCCTGGACCTCTTATATGGTAGATGGGAGCCCAATCACTTGAGCCACATCCACTTCCCACCTCCATGGTTTCTGAAGAGAAATTTGAACTAAGTCTTACTGGACATTCCTTGTATATGTTGTTTCACTTCTCCCTTGCTATTTTCAAAAGTTTCTCTTTATCATTGGCATTTGGTATTCTGAATATTTTGTGTATTGAGATAGCTCTATTTTGATTTTTACTTTTTGGAACACGTTTTGCTTCCTGGACATATATACTCATGTCTTTCATGAGAGTTGGGAATTTTTTGGCCATTATTACCCCAAACACACTTTCTCCCTCTTTTCTCTTCTCTTTTCCTTCTGGAATTCTCATAACAGTGTGTTGGTGCACCTCATGCTTTCATTCAACTCCCTGAGCACCTGCTCAATTTTTCCCATTCTTTTCTCTCTCTTTTCTTCTCTCTTAAATTTCAGCTCTTCTGTCTTAATTCTTCTATGATTTCAAATCTACTCTTGTATGCCTCTACTGTATTTTTAATCTCACTTATCTTGTCTTTCATTCACATAAGCACTTTTATTTTTTCTATCCAAGAATTTAAATTTTTCTTTATGCTCATTCAGTATCTTCTTAAGGCCTTTCATTTCTTTAGTGATGTTGAACTCCAACTCCATGAATTGTTTTAGGAGATCTGCATGAAATCATTCATTAGTTGCTTCAAGCCCTGTGTCATTTGGGGCTTTGATTTGTTCCTTTGCCTGAGTCATATTTTCCTTTTTCTTAGTATGGCTTTTAATTTTTTGCTGATGCCTTGGCATCTGAT
Organism: Cabassous unicinctus; assembly: GCA_029593785.1. Taxonomy (NCBI): domain Eukaryota; kingdom Metazoa; phylum Chordata; class Mammalia; order Cingulata; family Chlamyphoridae; genus Cabassous; species Cabassous unicinctus. Next base: position 6,057 of record JAQZBX010055722.1, on the reverse strand, counting down.
CATGATGCTGAACTTAATATGATAGTTTCTTTCTCTTGCCAGGGATTTACTCTTAAGTAGCTGTGTGCTACCACTGTTCTTTGAATTTTGGTTCTGCTTATTATGGATATCAAGGATTGCCCCTGTTGAGCTGTTCAAAGCTGGGCTAAGGGCCACTAATGAGGTGCAGGTTAGTTTCCAAGGGCCTTGGAGAAGGAAGCAGGAAAGATATCTGACTGTCTTATTATTTATGTATTTATATTTCTTTCTTTCTTTCTTTCTTTTTATTTATTTATTTATTATTTTCCCTTCTTTTCATGCACTTTTTTGTTCTGCCTGCAGATGGTGGCATTTGGCAGATCTCTGAGCTCAGACTCCAGATGCTAAGGGGGAAAGCATTCACAGTATCTCCATGGGTGGAACAGAAGTAATATCCTCAGGGTGGGCAAAGCGTCACAAAATTTTTCAGAAGCTGTTCTCCGCCCTTAGCTAGCCACACACACTCTCTCTCCGTGTCCTTAACAACAGGTCCAGGACAGTAAGGAGAGTTTTTAAGAACACAAAGTATCTATCTTTCCCTATGGGCTCTCAGGAAAAACAATATCATGGCCCCACCAGGCCTAGAAGTGTGAGATCCCTTCAATGCAGTAAACCAAGTTCACTGGCCAAAATCTGAATTTGCTATAGGCTGTGTCCCTCCCTCTCCCCTGTCTTGGGAAAAAGGACACTGCAAGCCCTTCAGTCTGCAGCCACCTGCCAAGGGCCCATGGGTCCCCTGCTCTTTGCTCTGAGAGTGGGGGAATGGGCATCAGTAGCTACTGCTGCAGCTTCACTCATGGGAGTTTTACAGCCAGTTGAGACTCATTTCCTTCACCTCTCTCTCTTCTGGGTGGTGCCTAGATTTCCTCTAGTGTCCTTAGCCCTTGAACAGCCCTTCCGACAGTCTCCACTTGTCCTCCAGCTATTTTTCTGGAAGAGAAGTGATTGCAATGCCTCTTCAATCCTTCATCTTACATGCCATTATATTGGTCATGGTCTTTTTACAACATTATTCTCCTTTCTTCCAAAGTTAAGGCCTGCATGTCCACCAAACTAGGAATATGAGTTGTAATAAAATAATTGAATATATTTTCCATTTTCTTGGGATCTTCCTGGTAACTTGAGACTCAAAATTTTCAATTATGCAATTCTGAAGTTGAGAATGAAGTGTGTATGAACAAGTAACCTCTTGGATGTCCTTGATTAACAATCCCAGTTGCCACCTACCTAGTAGGAATTATCCAAATGTGGCAGGACTCTCTGGCCAAATCAGATACCACTCTGAGAATGAGGTGGGAAAGCCACTTCAGGGGGATCTAAGGGCAGTTCAAGATCATCTTCCACCTTTTCTCCTCCTTCATAATGTACTGGAGGAACAGAGGGAACAATGAACAAATCTAGCACTGTGTCTGAGGGGTTGAAATCAGGGAGTAGTTTCTTCCCTTTCCTTGGTTGGCAGATTGTATTAGGCCGATGACTTGCTAGCATCACTCAATGCCCAAAACACTGATGTTGCAGTTTAGGATTATTAGCTAAAGCCGTAAAATAATTAACATACGCTATTTCATCTCATTTACTAAGTCTTTTACAATATATTCCTAGTTGCAAGACATGATGTATTCAAGGGATCCCTTTGGTGGCCATTCCTGGACATGCTCTAATTTATACTGTATTCATGCACATTTACTCAAAAGTGTCATTCTCCTTTTAGTCATGGGGGGTCATAATCAAATTGTTCCCAATATTTTAAGATACAATCTAGAAGATCAGACTTCTCTTTCATTCTAGAGCTTTGTCTATTGCCCATTGTGACTCCCTGTCAGCTCTTGGGTGAGTTAAACTTTATGTTTATTGATCAGAATTTTAGTATTCACCTGGGGTACCAATGGGAGGTTTCCTATACCTGGAGAATGGATTCTGGGGTAGGACTCTAACCTACAATCCCAGGCTAAACCAGATCCAAACCTAAGCCAAGACCAAGGACCAGGGACAAATTAGACACTTACAGCTTCAGCAGGAGATTTAAATCTTCATTCCAGAGAACAATTAATAATTTTGATAAGAAAATCACTACTCACTGAGGCTGCAGGGATCTCATGGGCTGCCTGTTTCTTCTTGAGAAGATGCTTTCAGAATCCTCAATGCAGAGACAGAAGAATCCTGATCCTGGCTTTCAGAGACAAGGTGCTCCTGCAGTCAGAGTTGAGCTCAGGGGTGCCCCAACTTGGGGCCAATGAGTCCCTCAGGCACCAATCCTCTCAGAGGTCACAGGGCCCCAACTGGTTTGCCAAAGTTTAGGGGATTCTCTCACAGATCCTCTGGGTCCTTGCCTGACCCAGAGAATTGACTACCACACTGACTTTTTTACTCTAGGAAAGAGGCTTATTAAATCAGTGGGGGACAGTAGATGAAATGTCTTAGATTTACCTTTCCAACAGAAGGTAGAGTGGTATTACATTGCCCTATGTAGAGGAGGAGTTAGGGGTTCACTAAGGAGACTTAGTCATCTTTCACTTACTCTATATCATCACATGTTTAACAAGGAAAGCAACATACTTAGTCATATATCATGCATGTAGAGAAAATGGCATTTAAGTCCCACCCAGAGGCAAACAATTTACTCTTATAATGAACTAAAGTTCAGTGAAGTCCATTCTACTAGTAAACTGAATCTGCACTAGGAATTGGAAAATCCTGTTACATGGTTAACTTTTGTGGTGAGCTACTGACCTCAGATACTCTAGCTTATTGGTTGGTTTCTAAGAAAAATAATATCAAGTTTGGGAAAGAAACAGGTGTGGCATTGCTAAGGAATCAGAGCAGAAGATTGGGCCATTAGGGGGGTAAAGGAAATTCATGGGCAGCTTCATTAGGAGACAATCACCTGGATAGACAGGACAGTAGGGAGTGAAGTTGTCCCTCCAAGGCTCTGACTCATCATATCTGCCTGGTGAGGTCAAAAACAAGGCCAGTTTTGGAAGGGCACTGAACTGTGATTTACAGACAAAGATCTTTCCTTGTTCAATTCCACTCTCTGTGGTCCATGCAGCCTTCCTGGTTCCTGATAGGGCTAAGCCTCCACTTAAACTGGAATCCTCTTCCTCCAGTTTGGAAGCCCCTGCCCCACTGGTCACTTCTGTCATGTCTTCATGGTCTGGGCTTATAGAATCTGTGGAACTGAAGTTGAATGTAATACCCTAACATCTGCCTAATTTCCATGGGGCTTCATGTCCAACTTCCTGACATCTGCCTAATCTCCATGGGGCTTCATGTCCAACTTCCTCAGGTATTAATTGTTGGATTTCCCAAAACACAAGAAAAGAAAACTATATTTCATTCAGATGCAGAAAAAGTGCCTCATGCAATTTCTTTCCCAATGGGATGTGGAGTTAATCCCCATCCCATTCTGTTCTTCTCACAAATTGATGGCCTTTTTTGAGACATTGACCCTCTTTTGCCTTGATTACCTTCCCTTTGAATAGGATCCAGGGTTAATCAAGACATACAACTTATAATGAATTTAGATTAGAACCCTTGATTGCCTGCTTTTGCAGACTCTGTGAAGGTCTATCTCAATAGACAGTATTAAGAAAAAGAAAGTCAACATTTCTCCAGAGGTACAAGCAATAGAAGACTCTGAGAAGGTACATCTAATCTTGTGGCAACCATAATTGAAGACCTAGTTTAAAGTATGTTTTCTCTTTAAAATTCAATTGCCACATTTGGCATGAGAAGGCATTTACCAATAACCAATTAATATTGAAAAATTCTTTTCTCTGCCACTAGATCCACAACTTTGCAGTAGGAGTTATAGTCTTATGATTACAGCTTTATCCTCAGCACTTTTTCATTGGTTTCTAATAAATGTGATATGAATATGTTAGAACTGAGTATGAACAAATCAATTATTTATTCTTTAAATGTCTTTTTCACAAACCAGGATTCCATGTTTATTTATAATCTCACCCACATTTATGGAGATGGATTTCCTTGGAAATGTGACTCTTCATGTATTACTTAGCATTCAGAATCATGTAATTTTTGCATCAATGTCTTAATAAATGCTATTATAAATCAAACAATCCTTAATCCAACAAGTAAAGCCATGCTGCTACATATTTTTCCCACTGTACTATTTCTCTGAGGGAACAACTAAAGTCCAAAATTTAAAACAACCAGAAATCCACCTTTGGTAAGGCTGCCCAGCAGCATATCTCAGGTTCATTGATGCTGGGCAAACTGCTGGAAGCAATGCAGCTTCCAGGATCAGTGAGGAAATATATGTGAGGGATGTTTCCTTCCCATATAGGCATTTATGTTGATAAAATCTAATGTGATTGGACACTCTGTCTATTCAAATCAAGTGGATCCAATCACCTTTGGTCTTTTTATCATTTCCTATCATTTACAAAATTTCAGTAGCAACCTGTGTGCATTTTGACAATATACATTTTATGCAAGTCCATAAAATGTGTGCATATGGCAATATACTGTCTGTATCTTTCTGCATCTTGCCTTATAACTCAAATAATTTCTTGAAAATCACCATTTGGACACATATACTGTAGCCTAGTTCATTCAGTTTCACTGCTGTTTACCACTGATTTGTATTATATATGAATTTCTTTTTTAATCCCTTCTCCTTTTGGTTGACATTTGTATTCTTTCCAACATTTCTCTTCCATTAGGTATACTATTATGGATATATGTGGGAAAATACTCTCATTGATATGAAGAGAATGTGAAGACTGGAAGTGCTAGATCATTGCTTTGGGATATTTTCAAATGTCATCCAAGTGACCATAATCTCCTCCAAGTGGTTAGACAAAGAGCAGCCTCACTGACACTGGAGAAGAATCCCTATTTTTATATATTGTGGCCCTACTGGGTAGAATTTGTTTTAAGGAATTTTATATATGTGAAATTGTATTGGCTATTTATTTGCATTTCATTTATTCTTTATGATGCAGTTTATAAAATCATTTACAACATGATGTCACTAATCTGAATTGTCTGGTCATATTCCTTTTGTCTATATTTGTTTGTCATTTAATTTTTGGTTTTGGATTGGTATATATTTTATTTTCTAACTCTTCTGGATACTACTATTTTCTAGGTTGTACCATTGTCAATATATTTTCTTATTCTGTAGCTGGTCTTAAATTCTTTTGTCAGATAGACTTTACTGATTTTTAATGTTGTTGGGAGTTTTGCATTAATTTACAAATTCTAAGCTGGTGTGAGTCTGGTAGAAGTACTCTGTGATCATCTCATTTATTCATGTAGCAACTATTCCTTTAGCACTCACCAGGGATAGGTGCTGGGTTAGGCCTTGTGTTCAGTGCTGAATATGATCAACTCTCTCCCTGATTTCCAGGAGCTCAGAGTCTTGAGGTAGAGATGAAAGAAAATAGTAAACAAATTCATGTGAAATAAAAGAGCAAGCGTCATAGTGAAAATCCAACAGGGTGCTGCAAGAGAGGGGCTGGAAGACACTAGATGGATCAGCCTAACAAGAGTCCCTGAGGTGCCATTTATGCTGCAATCAAAATGAGTAACAGGAGCCAGTCCTGCACAATTCTTTGAACAGTGCGTGAGGAAAAAGCACAAGTTTGAAGACTCTGAATCTGAAGGGAATTTGGCTAGAAGGATGTTAGAAATGAGGTCAGTGCAGATGAAGGGAGCTTGGTAGGAAAGGTGGGGAGGGAGGGTGGAGGGGAGGAGGGATAGAACATGGTGCCTGTTTCATTATATTAGTTGTCTATTAGTATGTGACAACACTACACCAAAATTTAGTGGCTTGCAACAACTAATGTTTGTTATTGCACAGTTTCTGAAAACAAAGAATTCAGGCTAGGCTAAGCTATGTGATTTTGATCCAATTTCTCTTCCAAGATTGAGGAGTAGTCCCAACTGAGGCTTGACTTTGGACAGGTCTGATTCCAAAGTCACTCATGTGTTATTGGCAGGATTCAGTTTGGATTGAGGGCTTGAATTCATTTCTGTCAGTTATCTTGGCCCTTCCTCAGTTTTTTTTTT